>MCJB01048275.1:0-23603 GCA_002018475.1 Nicotiana obtusifolia | reverse complement strand
GGATGGATGAGGGTTGGTGGGGATGGGAAACAGGGTGGAGAAGGTTGAAAAAGAGTTTTGGAAAATGTTCTCTTCTTTTGATAGGGAAAATATTTTCCTCCAATTGGAGGAAAAATAAATTTATGAGGAAATATTTTCTAAATCATTTAAGCCAACAAAACATGAAAACACTGAAAAATATTTTTCGGAAAATATTTTCCTTTATACCAAACACACCTTTAATAACAATATCGGAAGTGCGGCTGTCACAGAAGGGAGGCAACTTAATGCTAGCAAGATTCGGGCAATAACCAAAGGAACTGAAGCAGGCCTATCAAAAGTAATGGAGGTCGCCAGAAAAGATAAAAGAACATAGTAATAAAGTAATCACAACAGTAAACCAACAATAGGACAAGCATAGTAAACCACAAAGATCACATAGCCATTGGAAATTATGGAGGACCGGTGTGACGACCCGGACAGTCGTCTCATGAGTTACCGCTCCGTTTTTTTCATTTTCTGTCTCATTACGCTTCGTTATCCATATTATATGGGATCGAGTTGAGTAGTTTTTGTTAGGAGTGAGTTTGGCAAGAAATGAGACACTTAGTCTCTTTTAAGAAGGTTTAAGTTGGAAAAGTAAACCGGATGTTGACTTATGAGTTAGAGGACTCGGATGTGAGTTCCGATGGTTCGGTTAGCTTCGGGAGGTGATTTATGACTTAGGAGTATGATCAGAATTGGTTTTGGAGGTCTGTTGTAGAATTAGACTTGAATTGGTGGATTTAGTATTTTGGCGATTTCCGGTTGTTAGGCGAGATTTTGATCCGAGGGTCGGAATGGAATTCCGAGAGTTGCTATAGCTTTGTATGGTGATTTCGGACTTAGGATTATGTCCGGATTTGAAATTGTAAGTCCGTAGGACAATTCAACGCATTTTGGCGAATGTTGGAAAATAGAAGATTTTTGGAAAGTTTGACCAAGGAGTTGACTTTTTGATATCGGGGTCGGAATCCAGTTTTGAAAAATTTCATAGGTCCGTTATGTTATTTATGATTTGTGTGCAAAATTTGAGGTCAATCAGATTCGATTTGATAGGTTTCGGCATTAAATGTAGAAGTTGGAATTTGTTAGTTTCATTAGGCTTGAATTGGGGTATGATACGTGTATTTAACATTGTTTGATGTGATTTGAGGCCTCGACTAAGTCCATATGATGTTTTAAGATTTTTGGATATATTTGGTTGAAGTCCCGAGGGCCTCGAATGGATTTTGGATGGTGGATGGAGTTTAACTTGGGCATTTCAAGAATGTGTCGATGTCGTCTCTTCAAGAATAAGTGGTATAATAATATGCAAATGGGCTCCAAATTCAGTTTTAGTTGAAGCATTATATCCGTATCGAAATTTCGGAGTCATAGCAAAAAGAATCGTCCAATTCGGACATCGTATGAGAAAGTTATGCCTATTTCTGTGCCAGAAATTTTGCAGCTACTGGAACTAGCGCCACAGGCAGCGGCTGGCGCCACCTGTGGTGACCGAGGTAGAAAAACACTATAAAAACGGGGGTTTTGGCCATTTTGACAAAATAGAGTTGGGGGAGATCGGTTTGGGCGATTTTTAGAGCGGTTTCCACAAATTTGAAGGAGGTAAGTGTTCTTTATCACAAATCTTTCATAGATCATGATTTCATACTCATTTACATCATGAATCCA
Organism: Nicotiana obtusifolia; assembly: GCA_002018475.1. Lineage (NCBI taxonomy): Eukaryota > Viridiplantae > Streptophyta > Magnoliopsida > Solanales > Solanaceae > Nicotiana > Nicotiana obtusifolia. The sequence continues at coordinate 21,911 of MCJB01048275.1, read as the reverse complement.
TGAATCTATGGAAGAAAAATCATATTTTTTTACCAAATCTTCCAAGAACGAAAAATTAAGATTTGAAAGCCAATCCGATGTCGGAATTTGATAATTTTTGTATGGGTGAATTCGTTGGGAGATAAGGAACCCGTTGATGTGAAATTTTTTGAACTTCGAGAAGTGGTCCTGGGGCTCGGGGTTTTGCTAATTTTGGAATTTCTTATTATTTATTGATTGTTTTCGCGTGGGCATTTTTTCCTCAACATATTGTGACGCAATTGTTCTGAATTTGGATAGATTCGACGCACGTAGAGGCCAATTCGAAGGGCAAAGGCATCGTGGGCTAGAAATTTAGCCGGTTTGAGGTGAGTAGTGATTGTAAATGATGTCCTGAGGGTTTGAAACCCCGGATTTGCACATCGTAGTGCTATATTGAAGTCAGGCACACGCTCGATGATGAGCGTGGGGTCGTTTATTACTGGGGATTGTGACATGGTCCATCCGGATTGAAGATTTTACTACGCAATTGATTGAAACTTACTTGTTACCATCTTGTTTGGGGCTGATTGCTATATTTAGGCTTCGTGCCGGTTATTTGAACCCTTTAGGGGTAGTTATCACTGTTTCCTCACTGTTTGATTTATTACTTGAACTCATTCATGTTGTTTTCCCCTGTTTTTACAAAACAACATTTTTTACTCAGTTTTGAGATTTAAATGACATTTTAAATGATATAAATGGATCGGGTGGCACGCCGCCACGGGATTTGATATGAATGGATCGGGTGGCACGCCGCCACGAATATGATATAAATTGATCGGGTGGCACGCCGCCACGGGATCGAGTGGCATGCCACCACGGATATGATATAAATGGATCGGGTGGCACCCCGCTACGGATATGATATAAATGGATCGAGTGGCACGCCGCCACGGATATGATATAAATGGATCGGGTGGCACGCCGCCACGAGATATGATATTGCGCTTGGGCCGTAAGGGGCCCCTCCCGGAGTCTGTACACCCCCAGTGAGCGCAGGGTACCCAGTGTGATGTGAATTATAGCCCGAGGGGCTGATATTATGATGTGATGAGCTCGAGGGGCTGATGTTGTACCATGTGATATGCCCGAGGGGCTGATACTATTTTTATGATATTGCCGAGGGCGACGGGCGGTTTTAAATGTTTTCTTTTACTTCACGTCATCTACTTGAAAGACTGACATGTTTCACCGGTTGAAAGGAGTTTCTACTTGAATTCTCACTGATTTACTATTTTAATGATGTTTTACTTCTTCAATATGGATTGCCTTGTGCTTTATGTGTGGTTTCTGCTTTCCGCCATTATTTATGATTATTATTACTCACTGAATTGGAAGTACTCACATTACTCCCTGCACCATGTGTGCAGATTCAGGCGTTAGTGATTCCGCTCCGAGGCATTGACTACGACTGTCAGAGCGATGACTCAGAGACTACGAGGTAGTTGTTGGCGTCCGCAGCCCCGTATCTCTTTTATCTTGTTGTTTCCACTTTCTCCAACTAATTATGCCAGAGATATTGTAATAGAAATTTTGTTATTAGGATTTCATTAGTTGCTCATGACTTTGTGACACCCCTGTTTGGGTTGTTGTTGGGATGGTTCACTATGTTTTTTCGCAAATGACTGCTATTAAACTGTGTTGTGTTGTTCTCTTGTTAAATTAACTGCTTAAAATGAGTTATGGTTTGAATTGGCTGGCCTTGTCTTCATGAGAGGCACCATCACGATCGGGTTTGGGATTTGGGTCGTGACAACCGGCCAGATTCCGGCAAAATACCGGTAATTGAAAACAACAAGAACACCAAATGACTTCAAACTCGTAGGCGTTGCTTCAATGGTGCTAGCACTAGAACAATGCTCAAAAGAAACGAGCACAAAAGTCGCCAGAATTTAACTTCCGGCAAAATCTGTCAAACCTTCGAATCGAATTCCGTCTATAGTCCAAATGAGGAACAAGGCCAGAAGACGAAGAAGATAACAAGCAAGGTCGCCGGGGAAGCCGTTTCCTGGCTAGATCTGAAATTTTCGGCTAACTTTTGCCATGGAGATGGAGTAGTAGCAGAGTTTTAACGAGAGAGAAAAGGAGAGGGGAAAGGGGGTGATGAAGATGAGGCATCGGATGGGTTAGTGGCTGGCCGGTCGGTGGTCTAGTCCGGTGGCAGCCATCTCTCAAAATGAGAATTTTGAGAGAACTCCTAAGGTTGGGCGGCTGAAGACAAAAATGAAGGAGAGATGTCGTGTACTAGTAGATGTCGACGAACTATTTTGACCCTTCCCTTTAAAATTAATTTACTTATACTTAATATATTACATTAAGTATTTTAAAAGTATTTTCTAGTAATAAATACCTATTTTTACAAAATAATTAAGTAATTAGTTTTAAAATTAATTACATAGTATTAATATTATGGAATTACGAATATACTTAATATTTTAAGATTATTAAAAAATAACTTTTATAGATACATTACATAGGTCTTATAATTAATTTGATAAATTACTCCTTAATTTCTAGTAAATTAGGTTACTATGTTAATATTTTGAAATTAGTGCTTTAATTCGAAAAAATAAAGTATTTATATCTAAATTATTAAAATAATTGTTAGTATACATAATAATTATAATTTTACCACATTGTATTGAAAAATTTAAGTTTATTTTAATTAATTAGGGATTAAAAGACAAAGGGATACAATTGCATTTCTCAACTAAATACAAAGTGGCTATTCCTTAAGTTATTTTCAGCCCAAATGCGGAGCCCAAACGGATCTGACCCAGTCCAAACAACCCCTCTCTTTCAACTTTGGAAATCCTTGCTGTCACATGAACCAATCATCGCGTGCTACATCACTCGTATATCTGACTCACAAAGAAAACACAAATGAATATGGACCATTGGACTATCTTATCAACGGTCCTCATTTAATCCTCATTTTCTCATTTATCTTTAGTCCTATAAGACTTAATCTCCACCATCAGATCAAAGGGATCTAATGGCGTTCGATTTTCCCAATTGAATTATTTCTAAATCCCTAAATACCAAAACAATTGGAGCCATTGATGAACAGATCCAACGGCTCCCATTCCATCTCCTAACTTAATCTAAGAGAAACCTACTCAACCCCCAATCATTTCTAACCTCCTCTGCCACCACTCTTTCCCTTTCCTCTCTCCTTTCTCTCATCCCTTCAAACCCCATCAGTCACGAAACCTTGCACAAATCAGTGCACGGTCCAAAAACATTCACCAAATCGTTCTTCCCTGTCCCTCCATGCCCGAATCTCGCTGATTTTCTCTTTTTTGCTCTTCAAATCTAAGATGCCAGACGTGACCAGTAAAGTTGAATAAAGTTGAAGCCCCATTTCACCTTCGTTCTTTCAAATCCAACTTCCAGATTCGTCTGCTTTGTCCCTAGATTATGAGCCCAGTGATTTAAGTTTCCATGTTCGTTGATTAAATTCAAAACCCCCAATTTGAAACCCTAAACTCAAAGATGAAACTTTGAATTTGTAGATATATCTTGTACTATATCAAATCGAAGCATGCATGAGTGCATCTCAGAGCTTCATTATGTTATTCAAGGTGCAGAAGTCAAATGCAATGACCTCTGGGTTTCTAGGCTTTGTCCAATGGGTTTTGCCTTCAACGGTCAAACTTCTATCTTCTCAGGTGAAACTACTACTAATTCCCCTCTGTCTCTCATATTTTTCACTCGATTTTACTATCGTCATCAATCTTTCGCCACTTTCCACTATCATTTTGAATTTTTTGAAGTCCTAGAGCCTTAAATAGCACTATAAACATGGCTTTAATATTTCCATCTCCCATAATCGACCAGTGAAGAAAACACACAAAGAACACCTAATAAATGTAGAAAAATCAATATAGTAGCATTTTAGAACTTCTTCGGTTAAGGTTAAGTCCTTACTCGAATTCTGATTTTTCTATGAGGTACCTATTGGTTGAAGTCTTTGAGTTCTTGGATCCTAACAGCTAAACAAACTCTTACTTGGTCTGCTGTCCTAAAGAATGTTTGTACACCTTCACCCTTTTATCTTCTAATTGCTTTACTTAAATTCTATGAAAATGCTATTGTTTTCTATTAACTACATTAGCTTATAATGCTTGTCATTAGCATAGGAATGTTTTTTTTTAGTCTGTAATAAGGTGTTGTTCACTTGTGATCATTTGTTATCCTCCTAAGTATCCTTAAAATGGTGTTGATTGAACTGTATTTGATCTTAATGACTTTCAGATAGCCAACATGATTAAATATCCTTAACATGCTTTAAATGACCTCTCACGCTTGCCTATGTTTCAGATTATCAATTAATGACTCTGTTGTGATCTCTATCTTCATAAACTTGTTCCTGGATTTTTGTATTTGTGATTATTGTTGATAATCCTAACTAGGATAAAACTAAAAGTTCATAAGTTTATATCCCTCACCATTTAATAGAAGCATGAGAAATGTAAGTGTTTTAAGTGCTCTTTTCCTCTATATCTGTGTTTGTTGATTATGAGAGCAGCTTTTTGAGTTCTTACAATGATAGTCTTATGTTCATGTCTAATTGTTAGTTGCACACATATGAAATAGTCTTTCTAATTTGAAATCTTATGAATATCAACAACCCTTCTTATATACTCTGTTAATATTAAGTTATCTTTTTTTTATTAGGTCATAGTTATGTTTTGTAGCTGAATGTAAATTATTGTTAAGCTAAACATAAATGCCTCATGTTAATATGAAACTCTCAGTTACATGGTTAAGTTAAACCTGTTTGGTGTAGTCCTTCCCTTATTTGTAACCCGCCTCCCTTTATGACATTGCTGACTTGATTCTATAATAAGTAAAAGTTCACCCCATGTAGGATCACAACCTCATTTGAAGTATATAAGTGTAGTTGATTAAGTGTTGCATGTGTTTCTGTTTGGCTTCCTGTTCTTGTACTCTGTTTTGGAATTGTAGTTTGTCACCTCTTTCCGTACAGATGATTTGAGCTTAGTTTGTAAGCCCTAAGAGAACATTCTATTGTTTGGACATAATAGTCTACTTATTTCGATGTAAGATTAGCATTCTTATGATTATGTGATTCTGCCCTCAATCCTAAATGAAGTATAGTTCGTAATCAATGGTTCTGCAAAGCATCTTTAAGAATCCCATGTTTGAGTCTGTAACATATAGTCATGCCAAGAGTCCTGATATCTTTGATGATATCAATAGTGTTTGCTAATCATGACCATCTGTCTGAATCCTTGTAGATTTTTATGTAGTATTGTCAATTTGTGCATATGCTAGTTGAAAAGCCTGAGTTAATTAATCTGTTATTAGAGGCATTTGTGTTGCTGCATACCTAAACTGTGACGACCCGGTAAATCGTCTCATGGGTTACTACTCCGTCTTCTCCAATATCTGTATCATTATGCCTTGTTATCAGTGTTTTAGGTAATTTAATTGAGTAAGTTGCATTCAGAGTGAAATCGGTAAGAAATGAGACACTTAGTCTCTTTCAAGGAGGCTTAAGTTGTAAAAGTCAACTGTATGTTGACTTATGAGTTAGAAGGCTCGGATGTGAATTCCGATGATTCGGTTAGTTTCGGGAGAGGATTCATGACTTAGGAGTGCGATCAGAATTTATTTTGAAGGTCCGGTGTAGAATTAGGCTTGAATTGGCGAAGTTAGAATTTTGGCGATTTTCGGTTGATAGGCGAGATTTTGATCCGAGGGTCGGAATGGAATTCCGAAAGTTGCTGTAGCTTCGATATGTGATTTATGACTTATGTGCAAAATTTCAGGTCATTCGGACATGGTTTGGTTGGGTTTAGATCAAAATAGCGACTTAGAGAATTTTGATAAACCTTAGGCTTGAATCCAACGTGAATTGGTGTTGATAAGTTGTTCTGAACGTTCCGAAGGTTGGAACAAGTTTGAATAATTTTATGGGACATGTTGCTGTGTTTGGTTGAAGTCCCGAGGGCCTCGAATGGAATTTGGATGGTTGATGGGGTTTAAATTTGGCATTTCAAGAATGTGTCGATGTCGTATCTTCAAGAATAAGTGGTATAATATTATGCAAATGGACTCCAAATGCAGTTTTAATTGAAGCATTAGATTCGTATCGAAATTTCGGAGTCATAGCAAAAAGAATAGTTCAATTCGGACATCGTATGAGAAAGTTATGCCTATTTTTGTATCAAGGAAAAATCTGCAGAAATGTCAGAAATGCGAACTACATTTTTTAAATGCGAACCGCATTTTTGATATGCGAACCACATTTTTGACCTGGAAATCGCAAACTGAGAACGAACTTTGGGCGAGATTTGCGACCAAAAATGCGAACCGCAAAGGTGAAATGCGAAACGCATTTTTGACATAGAAAATCGCATTTTTGACCTGAGAGGGGTGTTTTAACCCGATTTTTGATGCTTTTTAAGTAGAACTCAGTGCTCATTTTGCCCTACAAGACCCATATTCGTTACCCACGAAGAGGAACACCTCCAAACACCATAGAATCACAACAAATTAACTTCAAAACCATATCCAAAGGAGATTATCTCGTGTAAATTCTAAAAGAAGGGGGTTTGACCATTCTAAACACATTTGGAGCTAGAGAGCTCGGATTGAAACAAGTTTTGAAGCACATCTTGGAGGGTTTCCAAGAGAAACATCGGGTTAAGTATTCCTAACTCAATTTTGGAGGAATTACCTTTGTTTATCACTATTTTTAGCAATTAATTGGTAATTTAAGTTGGGAAAATTGTGGAAAACCCTAAGGCTTAGGTGTGAGGGTTAGAGGTCGATCCGGTGTCGGAATTCGACAAATTTTATATGGTTGAACTCGTGAGAAGATAAGGAACCCGTTGGGGTGAAAAGTACTGAATTTCAAGACGTGGGCCCGGTTGGTGGGAGGCGTATGAGAGGTGTAGGCCGGTTGATGCAGCGCCCCTTACTTGACAGCAGTTCTCCGTTCTTTTCTTAGAAAAGTATGTGCCACAGTCCCCAGAGAGGAGTTGCGTAGACAGTTTGAATGGCTGCTACAGGGGGATATGACTGTGTCGCAATACAAGTCAAGATTTTTTGAGTTGGCTCGACATGCTGTCTGGATGGTTCCGACTGATCGTGAAAGGATCAAGAGGTTTGTGGATGGCCTTAACTATAATCTCCGTATTTTTATGACCAGGGAGAGAGTATTGGGTACTACTTTCGAGGAAGTGGTTGATATAGCTCCCGAGATTGAGACGGTTCGCCGTCAGGAGCGAGAGGAGAGGGAGGCTAAGAGGCCTCGAGGATCGGGTAATTTCAGTGGTACTCCTTCGAGAGGCCAGTTTCAGCAAGGTAGAGGCCGTTCATTCAGGCCTGCTCAGTCAGTAAGCCCATGGTATAGTGGGGCATCTGCAGGTCGTGGCTATCAGGGGTTGCAGCAGGGCCAGTCAACACTTAGCGCCCTTCCAGCTCATTCTCCGTCAGCCCAGGGTCCATCTAGACCGAGTGCATCTGTTAGAGCACCAGTGAGCTGTTATGAGTGTGGCGAGATGGGCCACATACGGAAATATTGTCCTCATAGTGGTGTTAGATCGTTCCAACAGAGGGGTCAACCCTCGACTTTTGCTCCAGTTACTTTATCACCCGCCCAGCCAGTTTGGGGTGGTGGGCAGGCAGCCAGAGGTCGCCCCAGAGGGAGAGGTCGAGCAGGCGGTGGCCAGGCTCGATTCTATGCTATTCCAGGCAGGACAGATGCCAGTGCTTCTGATGCCGTTATTACAGGTATTGTTTCAGTCTGCCATAAAGATGCCTCTGTATTATTTGATCCTGGTTCCATCTATTCATATGTGTCATCACATTTTGCCCCTTATTTGAGTACGCCCGGGGAGTTTCTTGCTTTATCTGTTCATGTGTCTACCCCGGTGGGCGATACTGTTGTTGTGGACCGTGTGTACCGGTCATGTGTAATAACTATTGGGGGTCTGGAGACCCGAGTGGATCTATTGTTATTAAGCATGGTGGATTTTGATGCTACTTTGGGCATGGAATGGTTATCTCCATGTCGTGCTATTTTAGACTGTCATGCTAAGACAGTTACTTTGGCTTTGCCGGGTGTGCCGCGGATCGAGTGGCGTGGCGTGACTGATTATATTCCCGGTAGGGTGATATCATATTTGAAAGCCCAACGTATGGTTGGGAAGGGTTGCCTTGCATACCCAGCGTTCGTAAGGGATGTTGGAGCTGAGACTCCAAGCATCGATTCTGTTCCAGTTGTGCGGGATTTTCCCGATGTATTTCTGCACCAGGCATGCTGCCGGACAGGGATGTTGATTTCGGTATTGACCTAGTGCCGGGCACTCAGCCCATCTCTATTCCACCGTATCGTATGGCACCAGCAGAGTTGAAAGAATTAGAGGAGCAATTTCAGGAACTCCTAGATAAAGGGTTCATTCGCCCTAGTGTGTCACCTTGGGGTGCACCGGTTCTATTTATGAAAAGAAAGATGGCACGATGAGAATGTGCATCGATTATAGGCAATTGAACAAAGTAACAATCAAGAACAGATATCCTTTGCCTCGTATCGATGACTTATTTGACCAGCTTCAGGGAGCACGAGTGTTCTCTAAGATTGATCTCCGTTCAGGATATCACCAGTTAAAGATCAGGGATGCAGATATTCTTAAGACTGCTTTCCGGACTAGATACGGCCACTATGAGTTTCTTGTTATGTCTTTTGGGCTAACCAATGCCCCAGCAGCGTTCATGCAATTAATGAACAATGTATTTCGGCCTTATCTGGATTCGTTCGTTGTAGTATTTATTGACGATATTCTGGTGTACTCGCGTAGCCAGGAAGAGCACGCAGATCATATGCGAGTTGTATTGCAGAGATTGAGGGAGGAGAAGCTTTGGCTCAATTCAGTGGCTTTCTTGGGGCACGTGGTGTCCAGCGAGGGTATACAGGTTGATCCAAAGAAGATAGAGGCGTTCCAGAGTTGGCCTAGACCGTCCTCAGTCACTGAGATTCGTAGCTTTCTTGGGTTGGCAGGCTATTATCGCCGGTTTGTTCAAGGATTCTCATATATTGCATCGTCCTTGACCAAATTGACTCAGAAGGGTGTTCCATTTGTATGGTCGGACAAGTGTGAGGAGAGCTTTCAAAAGCTCAAGACAGCCCTAACCACAGCTCCAGTATTGGTTCTACCATCACCCTCAGGTTCGTATACCGTCTATTGTGATGCCTCAAGAGTTGGGATTCGTTGTGTACTAATGCAGGAGGGTAGAGTTATTGCTTATGCTTCTCGTCAATTGAAGCCTCATGAGAAGAACTACCCCGTGCATGATTTGGAGCTTGCTGCCATAGTGCATGCTTTAAAGATTTGGAGGCACTACTTGTACGGTGTATCTTGTGAAGTGTTCACTGATCATCGTAGCCTTCAACATTTGTTCAAGCAAAAAGATCTTAATCTGAGGCAGCGGAGATGGTTAGAATTGCTCAAGCATTACGATATTACTATACTATACCATCCGGGAAAGGCCAATGTGGTGGCCGATGCTTTAAGCCGAAAGGCAGTGAGTATGGGGAGTTTGGCATACATTCCAGTTGGAGAGAGGCCTCTTGTAGTCGATGTCCAGACCTTGGCTAATTGGCTGGTGAGATTAGACATCTCAGAATCTAATCGAGTGTTGGCTTGCGTGATTTCTCGATCTTCGCTATATGATCGCATCAGGGAGCGTCAGTATGACCATCCGCATTTGCTTGTCCTTAAGGATAGAGTTCAACATAATGATTCTAAAGATGTGACCATCGATGATGATGGAGTGTTGAGAATGTAGGGCCGGATTTGTGTACCTAATGTGGATGGGCTTCGGGAATTGATCCTTGAGGAGGCCCATAGCTCGCGGTATTCTATCCATCCGGGTGCCGCAAAGATGTATCAGGACTTGAAACAACATTATTGGTGGAGAAGAATGAAGAAAGACATTGCAGGATTCGTAGCTCGATGTCTCAACTATCAGCAAGTAAAATATGAACATTAGAGACCGGGTGGTTTGCTTCAGCAGATAGCTATTTCCGAGTGGAAATGGGAGCGGATCACTATGGACTTTGTTGTTGGACTCCCGCGGACTTTGAAAAAGTTTGATGCTATTTGGGTGATTGTGGATCGGCTGACCAAATCCACGCACTTCATTCCTGTATGTACTACCTATTCTTCAGAACGGTTGGCAAGAATTTATATCCGAGAAATTGTTCGGCTGCATGGTGTTCCAGTTTCTATCATTTCAGATAGAGGTACTCAGTTCACCTCGCAGTTCTGGAAAGCCGTACAGAGGGAGTTGGGTACTCAGGTGGAATTGAGCACAGCATTTCATCCTTAGACGTATGGGCAGTCAGAACGTACCATTTAGATATTGGAGGACATGCTGCGTGCATGTGCTATTGATTTCAGAGATTCATGGGATGAGTTTTTGCCTCTTGCAGAATTTGCTTATAATAACAGCTATCAGTCAAGTATTCATATGGCTCAGTATGAGGCTCTGTATGGGAGACGGTGTAGATCTTCGGTTGGTTGGTTTGAGCCCGGGGACTGACTTGGTTCAAGATGCTCTAGAAAAGGTGAAGTTAATCCAGGAGAGGCTTCGTACAGCACAGTCGAGGCAAAAGAGTTATGCCGATAGAAAGGTTTGAGATATGTCTTACATGGTTGGTGAAAAGGTCTTGCTAAAGGTTTCGCCCATGAAAGGTGTTATGAGATTCGGGAAGAAAAGGAAATTGAGTCCTCGGTTCATTGTGCCGTTTGAAGTACTTCAGCGAGTTGGGGAGGTGGCTTATGAGCTTGCTTTGCCACCCAGTCTGTCGAGTGTACACCCAGTGTTTCATGTTTCTATGCTCCAGAAGTATATTGGGGACCCCTCTCATATTTTGGACTTCAGCACGATTCAGTTGGATGAAATTTTGACCTATGAGGTGGAGCCAGTGGCGATTTTGGATCGTCAAGTTCAGAAGTTGAGGTCCAAGGAGATAGCTTCGGTGAAATTCCAATGGAGAGGTCGGACTGTGGAAGAGGCTACTTGGGAAACCGAGCGGGAGATGCAGAGCAGATATCCTCTCTTGACGACCCGGTAAATCATCTCATGGGTTACTACTTCGTCTTCCCCAATATCTGTATCATTATGCCTTGTTATCAATGTTTTAGGTAATTTAATTGAATAAGTTGCATTCGGAGTGAAATCGGTAAGAAATGAGACACTTAGTCTCTTTCAAGGAGGCTTAAGTTGTAAAAGTCAACTGTATGTTGACTTATGAGTTAGAAGGCTCGGATGTGAATTCCGATGATTCGGTTAGTTTCGGGAGAGGATTCATGTCTTAGGAGTGCGATCAGAATTTATTTTGAAAGTCCGGTGTAGAATTAGGCTTGAATTGGCGAAGTTAGAATTTTGGCGATTTCCGGTTGATAGGCGAGATTTTGATCCGAGGGTCGGAATAGAATTCCGAAAGTTGCTGTAGCTTCGATATGTGATTTATGACTTGTGTGCAAAATTTCAGGTCATTCGGACATGGTTTGGTTGGGTTTAGATCAAAATAGCGACTTAGAGAATTTTGATAAACCTTAGGCTTGAATCCAACGTGAATTGGTGTTGATAAGTTTTTCTGAACGTTCCGAAGGTTGGAACAAGTTTGAATAATTTTATGGGACATGTTGGTGTGTTTAGTTGAAGTCCCGAGGGCCTCGAATGGAATTTGGATGGTTGATGGGGTTTAAATTTGGCATTTCAAGAATGTGTTGATGTCGTATCTTCAAGAATAAGTGGTATAATATTATGCAAATGGACTCCATATTCAGTTTTAATTGAAGCATTAGATCCGTATCGAAATTTCGGAATCATAGAAAAAGAATCGTCCAATTCAGACGTCGTATGAGAAAGTTATGCCTATTTTTGTGTCAAGGAAAAATCTGCAGAAATGTTAGAAATGCGAACCGCAGAACGTGAAATGCGAACCGCATTTTTGACCTGGAAATCGCAAACTGAGACAGAACTTGGGGCGAGATTTGCGACAAAAAATGCGAACCGCAAAGGTGAAATGCGAACCGCATTTTTGACATAGAAAATCGCATTTTTTGACCTGAGAGGGGTGTTTTAACCCGATTTTTGATGCTTTTTAAGTAGAACTCAGTGCTCTTTTTGCCCTACAAGACCCATATTCGTCACCCACGAAGTGGAACACCTCCAAACACCATAGAATCACAACAAATCAACTTCAAAACCATATCCAAAGGAGATTATCTCGTGTAAATTCTTAAAGAAGGGGTTTTGACCATTCTAAACACATTTGGAGCTAGAGAGCTCGGATTGAAACAAGTTTTGAAGCAAATCTTGGAGGGTTTCCAAGAGAAACATTGGGGTAAGTATTCCTAACTCAATTTTGGAGGAATTACCTCAGTTTATCACTAATTTTTAGCAATTAATTGGAAATTTAAGTTGGAAAAATTGTGGAAAACCCTAAGGCTTAGGTGTGAGGGTTAGAGGTCGATCCGGTGTCGGAATTCAACAAATTTTATATGGTTGAACTCGTGAGAAGATAAGGTGAAAAGTACTGAATTTCAAGATGTGGGCCCAGGGCTCGGGTTTTGCTAATTTCGGGATTTCTTTGTAATTTCGATTGTTTTTGCTTGGGTTTCATTCCCTCAACATATTGTGACGTGATTGTTCTGAATTTGGATAGATTCGACGCACGTGGAGGCCAATTCAAAGGGCAAAGGTATCGCGGGCTAAGGATTTAGCCGGTATGAGGTGAGTAATGTTTGTAAATGATGTCCTGAGGGTTCGAAACCCCGGATTGCACATCGTAGTGCTATGTTGAGCTGAGGCACATGCTCGATGATGAGCATGGGGTCGTTTACTTCTGGGGATTGTGACTTGGTCCATCCCGATTTAATATTTTACTACATATGTGATTTAAACTTGTTTGATATCATCATGATTTGGGCTGCTTGCAACATTTGGGCATCTCGCCGGTTATGTGAACCCTTCAGGGGTATTTGTCATTATTTATTACATCATATTTGGGCATCTCGCCGGTTATGTGAACCCTTCAGGGGTATTATGTGGCATCTCGCCGGTTATGTGAACCCTTCAGGGGTATTGTTGCTGAATTGATTCATTTCATAAACTTAGTTTTGAAACTTAAATGATATTTTCAAATGATTTTAATGGGATCGGGTGGCACACCGCCACGAGACGTGACATGCATGGATCGGGTGACACGCCATCACAAAATATTGCACTACTGAACCCCCCACAGTAAGCGCCAGGTACCCAGGGAACGGGTGGCATGCCGCCACGATAGTCATGACTTGCATTGCATTGGATCGCATTGCATTTTTGGTTGTGTTGGTGTTGTTTCCATTTACTTCATGCTATCTATTTGAGATGTTACATATTTTTTACTGTTCCATCGTGGATTGCTTTATGACTTATGTGTTTCTTACTTTCAGTCATTATTTATATTTATTACTCACTGAGTTGGAAGTAATCACATTACTTCCTGCACCATGTGTGCAGATTCAGGCGTTATCGGTTCCGCCCCGAGATACTGACTACTACTATTGTCAGGGTGGTGATCCAGAGATTACGAGGTAGCTGTTGGCGTTTGCAGCCCGTATCTCTTTTATTTTGTTGCTTTCACTTTCTTCAAAAAATTGTGCCAAAGATATTGTAATAGTTATTTTATTATTAGGATTTCATTAGTGGCTCATGACTTTGTGACACCCCGATCTGAGGGCTGTAGTCGGGATGGTTTACTACACTTTTCTGCAAATTACTGTTATTTAAGCTTACTTATATTATTTTCGTATTATTTAACTGTTTGAGAGAAGTTTAGTTGGTTTGGCTGGCCTTGTCTTCATGAGAGGCGCCATCACGACTGGGTTGGGATTTTGGGTCGTGACAGTAGACCCACACACCCCAAACCTCTAACACAATTATGCAACCATCAGCAACATCATCAGCAAGCACACAGAAGTAGCAGATCTCTTAGAGGCAACTGTCCATATAAGTTCAGTTTATTGGCGCAATTGCGTTGTATGGTATCAGCACCTACAGTGCTCGGTCTAACGCAATTGCATCAATCACCATGTTCCTATATCAACAGTACTCCTCTCTAGATCACCACAATCCTCAAACACAAACACACTAACATCCCAGGCACTTCTCAATGGATCAACATTGGATCAATACTACATTGCAATGCATGGAGCAACAGGACTATCAGCAGTAGCATGATCAGCAAAGACAGCAGCAATGCAAACAACAGAATTTCTAAAATCATATCTAAAGCCAGCACTAGAGTCAACAACAAAACATGCATTCAATCATCAAGCCACATTCTCATCAAGATATCCAGTCACTTTAATGTAAATGCAGCAATAAACAGACTCTCCAAACATCTCACATTGGTAAACAACGTCCTCAGCATCCTCACCACTTTCAGTATCAGTATCCTATGGACCGGCAGACAGCCATGGTCATCATTTGCAGCAGAAGAAATAGCAAAACAAAGCCAGCAGTATTCTCAACACCAATCCCAGCAGTTTTCTCATCAGCAACAGCAATCAGCAACATCACAGCACACAGAAGCAACTCAAAAGTAACAGCAGAAGCAACAACATCAAGTAACTACAACATCCATAAACTCAGATGCAACAGGAAAATTACAAGTAGCAGAACCAGGAACAAGCACCAGCACCAGCAGCAGGAAGAGCAGAAATTTAATACACCAAGTCAGCTCCAGTATAAAGGAAGCACAATTTTCAGTAATATAAAACACATCAGCAGCCAGAGAGACAACAACAGATTGCGCAAGCAGCAGGACACACTCCACCAAACTCCCATCTTCATCAGAAAACACCAATGTCACACTTATACTAAATGGCTTATTTCTGATAAATACCTTCTCCTGCTTCACAACAAAGGAGTAGAGCACTTTTACAGGCCATGTGACATACTTCTCAGAGAACTCCAATCTTTTGCCAAAAGTATTTTCAATGGAACAAGAAATCTTCTTTTCACTTAATTAGTAGAATTAGGAACATATGTATTTTGTACAGTCGACCTAGATTTACCTCTCATAGTTTTTGTACATATAACTATCTATCAATATTATAAGATAGATAGATCATTACATCAAAATAGGTCTGACGCACCCTAGTCACTTAGAAACATTTGATCACCAAACATGGATGATCAAACATGCACATCATCTAACCACTCACTATTACCTAGGCACTTTTGGTCAACACTTTAGGAAGACTACGTACATATACGTTTTTGGGGAGGTAAGGTTCATGTCCCCCTCCATTCCTGTAATATTTTGCTAATTAATAAAACTTATATTTACCACAAAAAAAAGAAGAAGCTGAAGATGTATGTTTTTGTTTATGTTGTACTATTGTGTTGCTATGGAAGATATTAATTCTTATTTGTTTGGTCCTGCGTGACTATTTTCTTTACCTAGCCAAATTATGGCCTTTTTGTTAGTTATTTGTTTCCTAGTTGATTTAGGACAAGGCTCATCTATATAAGCCTAAAGACTTCATTATTTTCAATACCTAACTTTGATATTCAATACAAAAATCGGCAGCAACTTTGCTCCAAACTCGGGTGCTTTGAACTTGTCCAATTTTTTGTGTTGTTCCAAATTGAACTTGTTCCTTTGTTTGATTGAACAATTTCCAAGACCATTGTTGTCTGGAGGATTGTTTGTATAGCATAGGTAGTCTGTGACTTCATCAAGAAGGTAAGTAGACTAGTTCCTACTTGTTCTCTTGATAGTTCATTGAGCGTCTTGCTTCTGTCCTTTTATCTTGTTTTCCGCGTTTAATATTGCATCAGTTGGTATCAGAGCTTGGAAAGGGTTTGTTTCTACAATCCCAATCTTGTTCTTCGTGCCTTAGTTTAGGTTCTTTCATTAATTTCATTTTTGAAAAAAAAAAGAAGAAGAAGAAGAAGAAAAATGTGACAAAAAAAGAAAAAAAGAGAAAAAATCGAGAATTGTTATTGATTGAAGTTGCTAAAATATCTAGGGTTGAAATCTTGAAGTCTTGATTGTTATCTAGGGTTGAAATCTTGAAGTCTTGATTGTTAAAAACCGTTCTTGAAACCAATCTTGAAGTTCTTGATTGTTTATAAACTGTTCTTGAAAACCCTATTTGTAATCTTAAAGCTAGAACACGTTTAATCTAGAAAATCTTGAAGTTTTTGGACGCCAAGTTGTTCTTGAAAGTAGCCCACGTGAATCTTGGGAATCTTGAAGTTGTTGAAAATAAGATTACAGTCTTGAGGCTATTTGCGTTGTTCTTGAAAGGGTTCTTGAATAATCAACCATTCGTAACAAGTTTTCCTTGAATTCTTGAAGTTCTTCAACATTAATTTGTTGTTCTTGAAGCGAGTCTTGAAAAACGTGTAAGGGGGGTCTAAAACGTGCAAGGGAGGCCAAATTTGGGAGGAGAAGGAGGATGAATAGGAAACCCTAATTCTAGTCCAAGAAGGAAACAACTCCCAATCCAAAAGGGAGAAGTTTCAGGGAGTTGAAATTCTATTTGGATAAGGAGAGGAGGGGCGAATTTGGGTTGGAAAAGGAGAAGGGGGGGCCGAAAATCCCAAGAGCTAAGGAAAGAGGATTGGTCTTCTCCAAACTAAAGTGGGAAAGCTTCAAAAATTTCTTTCCCTTTACTATTTCGAAATTCCTTGTTGAATTACATTAATTCTAATTAGTAATTCTTAGGTAATTTCCTACTTAAGTAATTACTAATCTTTGAGCTTGTAGGACCTCGTGCTAAAACTCATAATTTCCACTTTGGTATATAATTCTTGGTTTTTTGTGCTCACTTAGAAAGTTGCCGCCTATCGAGTCACATAAATTCACTCACCCCGAAGAAACAATTGAACTTGTGAAATTGAAGGGTTGCTAAGGAACTTGATCAATTAGAGGAAGCCAACAATGTGAGGACAAGTACAAAATCCTACCCGAAATATGAGTGAACCCGAGAGTCATTCAAAAAGTGAGAGAGAGTATTTTTAACGTGGGAATCCGAGGGTAAGGCAACCTAATGGGGGCCGAGACTACATGGGAAGACGTGGTTATGATCATGGTCCGAGAGGGAGACTTAGAGGCTTTTGTGGAAGGAATTTAAAGCATGAGTTAGTTGAATATGCTTAACATTATGAGGACTTCCAACTGATCCAACCAATCCTAGGTGGCCGAGATAATGGTTTGAATAGTGTCAGGGTTACTACCCCTGCTTTCAAAGGAACTAGTGATCCTGACCGATTTTTAGAATGGACACGTCAAGTTAAGCAGATAGTTGAAATAAATGATATGACTGAGGAGAAGAAGGCTACATATGCCGTTGCTGCTTTTGAGTCTACTTGGTGGGAGGTTGAGAAAAGATCCAGAGTTAGACATAGCCAGCCTGCACGCATAAAATGGTTGTAATTAAAGCAAATAATGACCCATATGTATGTAAATCCACGACACAAGCAAGAGCAGCTATGGAGGTTGTATGACTTTGAGCAAGGATTGAAGTCCGTGTAAGAATACTATGATGACTTCAAGAAAATCCGTCTATCACTTGACGTGGAAGATGAAGAAGAAGATGAGGCTATAATCAGGTTCAAGAATGGGTTGAATAATGATATCTCCAATCAGTTGAGGATACACGTATTTGTTGCTTTTCATGATGTGTTTGATGCAATATTAAACGCGGAAACAAGAAAATAAAAGATAGAAGCAAGACGCTCTATGAATTATCAAGACAACAAGTAGGAACTAGTCTACTTACTTTCTTGATGAAATCAAGGAGTACCTATACTATACGAACGACCCTCAAGACAACGATGGTCTTGCAAATTGTTCGATCAAACAAGGAAACAAGTTCAATTTTGAATCACACCAAAATTGGACAAGTTAAAGTCACACGTTTGGAAGCACAAAAGGCTTGGCCAAAATTTCTTTGTAAAATTAATGTAAGGTGCTGAAAATAATGTAGTCTTTAGGCTTATATATAATGAGCCTTTACCTAAATCAAATAGGAAAAGAATAACTAGTTAACCTAAATCAACTAGAAAATAAATAACTAACAAAAGGCCACAATTTGGCTAAGTTTAAGAACTAGTCACGCAGGACTCCAAAACAAGTAAGAATTAATGTCTTCCATAATAATCTCAACACAGTAACAAACATCACACGCCAAACGCTTGGCTCTTCTTCACCATCAAATGTGCATCATGAAGCTCTTTAGCTTGACTTCTCGTGAATGGTCTTGAAGGTTTAAACGTATCATGATCAGTTTGACCTGCATCATCCTCCCCTTCTTGGGAAGATTTTGTCCTCGAAATTGAACCTTCTTCATCTTTCAAAGTAACACAAGGAGTCAAGTTAGTGACATTCAACGTCTTAGAAACAACATAATCATCAATTAGATCTATGACATAAGCATTATTATTGATCTTCTACAACACTTGAAATGGTCCACCTCCTCGCGGAGCCAACTTCCCTTTCCTCGGGTTCGGAAATCTTTCCTTTCGGAAGTGCACCCAAACCCAGTCACCTTTCTTTAAGTCCAGCTTTTTCCTTCCTTTATTCTACTTGACCGCTACCTTTTCATAAGAATCCTCCAAAGTTTTCCTCACCTTAGTATGCAATTCGAGCAACGCGGCTGCCCAATTTTCTCCATCAACGCTAATAACTGCATCTCTCGGTAAAGGAACAAGATCAAGTGGTATCAAAGGATTAAAACCATAAACACATTCAAACGGAGTAAGCTGGTCATGCGATGAACAGTTCTATTATATGCAAACTCCATAATAGGTAATTGGTCAGCCCAAGTGCCGGAATTCCCTTTGGTCAAAGCTCGAAGAAGAGCTCCCAAGGTGCGATTAACAACCTCAGTTTGACCGTTAGTCTGTGGATGATGTGATGTAGAAAACAACAATCACACTAAATTTTAAACGCCTTACTAAAATCAGGTAATTGTAACAACGGGGTAGAACTAAGCCTACGTTTCAATTCTTGGAAGGCACCCTCTTGCGGCTCCCCCCTCACAAAAGGCGTGTCTTTTCTCACCAACTCCGTGAGTGGTGCTGCTATGGTGCTAAAGTCTTTAACAAAGCGCCTGTAGAAACTAGCTACACCATGGAAACTTCTAACATGTGAAACAATAGTAGTAGGCCAGTCTCTAATAGCTTCTACCTTAGATTCATCTACTTCAACACCATTAACACTTACAACAAATCCCAAAAATACAACTTTCTCTACACAAAAGGCACACTTCTTGTAATTAACATATAACTTTCGGCTCTTAATACTTCAAATACTTGCCTTAAGTGATCAACATGGTCATCTAAACATCTACTATAAATCAGGATATCATCGAAGTAGACAACCACAAACTTATTAAGAAACGGTTTAAGCACATGATTCATTAATCGCATGAACGTACTAGGTGCGTAGGAGAGACCAAAAGGCATCACCAACCATTCATATAGACCAAACTTAGTCTTGAATGCAGTTTTCCACTCATCACCCGGTTTCATACGGATTTGGTGGTAACCGGACCTAAGATCAATCTTAGAAAAGACACTTGAACAACATAACTCATCTAGCATGTCATCTAACCTTGGGATAGGATGACAATACTTTATCGTTATCTTGTTGACGGTTCGGCAATCAACAAACATCCTCTAGGTGCCGTCTTTCTTTGGAACCAAGATCACGGGTACGGCACACGGACTTAGACTCTCTCGAACTGGCCCTTTAGTCAATAACTCATCCACTTGTCGTTGCAACTCCTTAGTATCATGTGGATTGCTTCGATATGCGGGTTTGTTCGGAATTTTTTACCCTGAAACAAAGTCTATTTGGTGTTCTGTCCCCCTTAATAGAGGTAGTCCACTCGGCATCTCCTCGGGAAACATGTCCTTGTATTTCTGCAAAACATCACTAACAACACTCGGCAAGGGGTGAACGTTGGTAGAAACTTCATCATTAGAGTTCAAGTAAACACCCGTATGAATTAGGCAAATGAAGAGTTTAGAACTATCATTACCTCTCAAATACTCACCTGGTTGCGTCATGGCACAAATGTTACCTGACAGGTTCTATGTACTAGCATTGGTCATGGCTTCGGATTTGGGTTCCATTGGAGCCTTAGCTCTAGCCGCCTCTTTCAGTTCCCGCATGCATTTGTAATCATCACTAACCTGTTGCGGTGTTAAGGGCTTAAGTAAAGAACTCTTGCCCTCCAGCTTGGCCATATAAGTGTTGGCGTTTCCATCATGATCAACACATCTATCAAACAGCCAAGGCCTGCCCAATAGTAAGTGGCACGCCCGCTTAGGCACTACATCGCACAAGATTTCATCTTGATGAGCTCCCCACCTTGAACTTATTAAGTGCCTGCTTTACCACCTTCAACTCACTACATTCGCTTAACCACTGCAACCGATAGGGATGAGGAAAGTTGAGTCACTGACGTGTGGCTCACTATATTAATGCAACTTCCGGAATCAATTATCCCTCGACTTTCCTTTCACCCTACATCTAGCATGAATCAAGTTCTCACGCTGCACATCTCCTTCCTCCTGTATGCACATAGTGCTCAAGTTCCTACGTACCACTAAGAACATATTCACACCCTCTTCTTCTAACTCTTTCTCGCCGCACTCAACCAATTTTCCCCCCTTATCTTCCTCAATCTCCTCCACTTTCTTCTTCATCCTATATAAGCCTAAACACTTCATTAGTTTGACACCTTTTGACATTATTTTCAATAAAAAAAACGGCAGCACATTGCTCCCAAAATCGTGTGAATTAACTTGTCCAATTTTGGTGTGATTCAAAATTGAACTCGTTACTTTGTTTGATCGAACAATTTGCTAGATCATCGTTATCTTGAGGGTCGTTCGTATAGCATAGGTACTCCTTGATTTCATCAAGAAGGTAAGTAGACTAGTTCCTAATAGTTGTCTTGATAATTCATACAACGTCTTGCTTCTATCCTTTGTTTTCTTATTTCCGCGTTTAATTTTGCATCAGTTGGTATCAGAGCTTAGAAAGGGTTTGTTCTTACAATCCCAATCCTGTTCTTCATCCATTAGTTTTAGGTTCTAATTCTTAAATTTCGTTTTTGAAAAAAAAAAAAAGAGGAGAAAGAAAAATTGATAATTTGTGTTGTTGAAGTTGTTGAATCATCTAGGGATTAAAGTCTTGAAGATTGATTGATAATGAAACGTTCTTGAACCAAATCTTGAAGTTCTTGATCGTTAGAAACCGATAATCTTGAAATCTTGAAACTCTAGTTGAAATTCTTGAAGGTGCACGAATAAATCTTCAAAATCTTGAAGTTTTTGGAGTTAAAATTGAAGTTCTTGAAGAGTTTTACATTGTTCTTGAAGAGGTTCTTTAATCCTCAAACGTTTTTAACAAGATTGCCTTGAATTCTTGAAGTTCTTGAACTTTAATTTGTTGTTCTTGAAAAGAGCATTGTGAAAACGTGCGAGAGGGCCTAAGAAGTATTAGGGAGGCCGAATTTGGGGAGGAGAAAGGAGGAGAATAGGAAACCCTTAGCAATCAGAACATAGAAAGAGCACTTAGCTCCCGAATGGAGAACATAGAAAGATCCTCTTGCAATCAGAAGCACGCTGGAAAAGGAACTAGTGACGGTTCCACTGTTAGATCCGAGCGGTTCGTGGAGTTAGCTCGCCAAAATGAGCAGAGGGACGGAGGTGCTCAAAATGTCAGGTCCATGAGGATTCCCCGGGGTGTCATACCACCATTAATGCCAGCCCGGAGAAACATAGCACCCGTAGGGGATATGAGAGCATCCCGAGAGGAAGATCAACCC
>MCJB01048274.1:103872-114444 GCA_002018475.1 Nicotiana obtusifolia | reverse complement strand
CCGCGCGCGCAGACAACGCCGCGCGCGGACCCTGAGCCGAATGACACAAGTTGCTGCTGACGGGCTAGTTTCTACCTTGTAGAAAACTAAGTCCTTTTCTTTGTAAATATAGAATAGATTTACTTTACTTTATTTCAGTATGATTCTACAGCTTTCTTAGGCCTACTCCTGTAACTTTGGTTTTTTTATTTTAAGCATTATTAGGGGGGTATAAGCATTCAAACTTTCAAACAAGCAATCAATTCTCTGTACTGGTGTCGCACCCCCTCGACACCGCGTAGCTTTTGTAATAGCCTTTCATTTATGCAAGCAAACTATTTTCTCAATTCTCTCTACAAGCTTTCAATTCTCTCGTTGCCTACGATCTTGGTTTTCCCGCACGGCACTGACAATCTAGTCTAGCGTGCGGAGGGGACCTCAGTTGGCGGACGGTAATCGGACAGTAATCGGTTGCCTAGCCTTACGTTGCCCTTCCAAGGAATTTCAGGAAGGCGTCGCGTAACATCTAGTATGTCTTCATAGCAACACACACACTGCTGCAAGAAAAAACTGAGTGATTGATTGTGATTCGCTCCATATTTCACTTGTTAGTTATCGCGATAGAGCTTTGAATGAAAAAGAAAGGCCATTTGCGAGCAAAGCTTGAATTGTCTTGAAAAGAAGAGGTAGGTCATATGCAAATACGGCAATGGACAGGTTTAAAACTTTTAACCTCATTGTTTGACCCTGTTGTCTGTAAGCTTGTGCTATGATTGTTTCAGGCTAGTATATACAGGTTAGGTTGCTAATACATTGCGCTGTTTTTAATTTAAAGATGCAGGAATACTAAAAACGCCGAAATTCTCTTACATTTAAATAGATTTTACTTATTTGCTAGTTATAAGTAGAAACTACATGTAGATGAACAATTGAAGCTTAAAGCCAACCTCCTGCTTGTATTTAGCTTGTCAGATGATCTAGCCGAGTCTTGTTTAAAGTTGATTTGGTCAAACTTCTTCCAACTCGAGCTTAATCACTGTAGTGGGAGCATTTTGGTTTAAACTTGTGGCTTGAGTGGGCTCATTGGATTTTGAAGTGATCATTCAAAATAGTACTCCACTAAACTTGTTTACAGCTTTTGCACTTCTGTGCATGTAACATGGAGTGAATAACTTCTTGAAGTTAATAGTTGAGAACAACTGCTAGTTTAGTAATTGGGACACTGGAGAACAGTTTATGGGGGCAATAATATAGAAATTCCCAAATTATTGCTGTCCAAATAGGTACACATGCAAGGATGTTAGCGCGCTTAAAAAGTATGCTAGTCCTGTTGTACCTGATCCCTTCCGAAGTCATGAAAACAAGTAGACTTTATATTATCAAGATAGACCTGTGGCACCCAAGACTCGGCCTAATTGTCAATGCGGCGGAATTCAAAATAGATGGTTTCTTTCTATCTATTTAAATCAGAGTTACTTGACAGGTGATAGATAACAAGTACTCTGTGAAATGAAATGTGCTCAAGCTGGCTCATACACTATTATTATTAATAGAAAATTAAGTTGGACTTATGCTCAAGGTAGACGTCTGACAAATATTTTAACTATCTTTATCTTTTGCGGTAGATCTTAAGCATAGTTGAGGTGCATTTTCATGAAGGCGAAATTTAAAGCATCAACCTGGCAGTGCCAAACTGCCATTTTATGTGCAATTCTTGTTGGCCACTTTCAAAAACCGGTAAATCTTTCCCATCTCTAATGGTATAGTAACACGAGATGTACGGCTGTGATCATAACGGGTATAAGTTTGCAATTTGCTTAAGTTGTACCTATTGTATACGGGTAAAATCAAGTCCACTGCATGACTCGACTCTCTTGTGAGCTAAACGGAGCAGAAACGTGACTGTAATGAATCAGAGTCAGAGCGTGGAGCCCCTCGTATCGGGGCTCGGTCAAAACACCTGCCCTCGGGGATATCTTGGCCATATCCTCCGAGTCCGATTTGAGGATTGAGACTTTGGAGAGCATTACCAAACAGCTGCACACGACTAACAAAGGATCGTGATGTCCGTGCCTAACCGGATATCACGACATGAATTTCGGCCCATATCGGCAGAAAATCAGTGATTAACGAAACGGAAGATTTTTTACCTTTTCTAGAACTATACTTAGGGTAAACTTTCCCTACTATATAAAGGGGAAAACTTATTATGCAGAGCACACATTGTAACACGCATATCAAGGCAATATACTCTTATTCTCTCTGTTATTCAAAGTTCTTATTTTTGTTCATCAGTTCTTCATTAGTGTGAGTCTGGGATCGAAGGTAGACACTTTGTTAAGTCGTTACTGAGTCCGGGATCACTCTCCCTATTGGTTTGACAATTTATTACTTCTTTTATCTGTTTAATCTAACGTTGTTTATCATTTGTATTGAATTAATCCGTATATCCTTAAAACCATATATAAATGCAATTGTTATCCGTTTTCGAGGGTAAACAGTTTGGCGCCCACCGTGGGGCTAGGGATAATAGTGGTAATTTGATACAATCTCCATAACACACTCTATTTTACACTTGTTCTTTGAGATTTTATTTTTAGGTCAAATTAAAAATGTCGAGCTCTCAATCTGCTCCTTTAAACATTGGTGCTGAGTTTGCCCACCAGGGCAAGAACAACAATGTAGTACCCAGCAACGAGGTGCCCCCTATTGACCCCAACAGAGTTCCAGTCGCGGACCCGATTGATGCTAACTTACATGTAGCTATCGACGCAAACTTGCCTACCCATCCCGAAAACAGCGTTCGCGGGGGAGCCCTATCGATGGCCCAAAGTACATACGATGGAAAAAGTGATGGGATCAATTTGCGGGTGATCTTCAAAATGTTAGCAGTGATAGCCCAGTTGCAGAACAAAAGTCGCGCCCCCAACAGAGTTGAGCCCGAACCATCCCGGAAAAACACTCGCAGAAATAAACCGGCCACAGAAAGGCTGGGTGAAGTTGAACTCGGAACCAACCTCGAGATAATAAAGATACTTGAGGAACTGGCAAAACGGGTGGAATCGGTAGAAAAGAAAATCGATGCCAACGACAAAAAATTAGAGTCCTATAACTCCAGGGTTAACCAAATCCCAGGAGCCGATATTGAAATGCTTGGATTGCAAGAAGTTCGTCCAAAAACCTTTCTCTCCGAGCACAGCTCCAAAACCGATCCCAAAGAAGTTCCGTATGCCCGAAATTTCAAAGTATAATGGGACCACAGATACGAATGAACACGTAACCTCCTACACGTGCGTCATCAAGGGAAATGACTTGGAAAATGACGAAATCGAGTCGGTTTTACTGAAAAAGTTCAGGGAAACCCTGTCTAAAGGAGCAATGATATGGTATCACAACTTGCCCCCTAATTTCATTGATTCGTTTGCTATGATTGCGGATTCCATCGTAAAAGCTCATGCAGAGACCATCAAAGTCGAGACCAGAAAATCAGACCTCTTTAAAGTCAAGCAAAGAGATAACGAAATGCTCAGGGAGTTCGTGTCGAGGTTCCAAATGGAAAGGATGGATTTTCCTCCGGTTGCGGACGTTGGGATGTTCAAGCAACCACTCAAGGACTCAACCCCTAAAGCTCTTTGGCTTCACAACAACTGGAACCAAATTTGATAGAGTACCCGGCGGTAACTTGGGATGACGACCATAACAGGTACCAATCAAAAATCAGAGTGGAGGATGATCAGCTCCAGGCCTCCTCTGGGTCCGTATAACCCATTAGAACAAATAACATGTCTAAAAGAGCTGTCGATCATGAACCAAGACCGAGCAGAGATCGGTACCAACCGTATAGCGGAGATCGAACGGGCAGTGGATCCGAACATAACCCAGCGAGGAATGAAAAAAGAAGCGATCGAGGTCATAATAACGGGGGACTCAAGAGCAAAAACGGTTTTGAGAGACCAATCAGGTCTAGGGAGGCACCAAAGTTATCGGAGTACAACTTCAGTGTCGACACTACCGGCATCGTATCAACAATCGTACACATCAAAGATATTAAGTGGCCTCGGCCATTGCTATCTGATCCTGCCCAAAAAGACGCCAACCTGATGTGTAAGTATCATGGCACCCACGGTCACAGGACAGAAGACTGCCGACAGTTGAGAGAAAAAGTTGTCTGGTTATTCAATAACGGATGCCTTCGGGAGTTTCTGAGTGATCGAGCTAAAACTCACTTCAGGAATAGGGACTCCAACAAGCAGACGGAGAAAGAGGAACATCAACACGTTATCAACATGATCATCGGTGGAGTCGACATCCCACATGAGCTAATGCTGAAGCGCACTAAAGTGTCCATTACAAGGGAAAAGCGAACTCGAGATTACATGCCGGAGGGGACCATCTCTTTCAACGATGAAGACGCCGAAGGCATCGTGCAACCGCATAACAATGCCATGGTAATTTCTGTACTCATAAGCGTATGTTGATTGATCCAGGTAGCTCGGCCAATATCATCAGATCGAAGGTCATAGAGCAGCTGGATCTACAAGACCAAATAGTGCAAATGGTCCGGGTCTTAAACGGATTTAGCATGGCATGTGAAACTACTAAAGGGGAGATAACCCTGTCGGTAAACACCGCCAGAACTATTCAGGAGACAAAGTTCTACGTCATTGGGGGGAATATGAGGTACAACGCTCTATTCGGTAGGCCATGGATTCACAACATAAGGGAAATACCCTCGACTTTGCACTAGGCCTTGAAGTTCCCCACACCAGGAGGGATCAAAACAGTTTACGGAGAACAGTCGGCCGCAAAGGAAATGTTCGCGGTTGATGAGGTGGTCCCGATATTTTCCCTCTTGACATCAAAGAACCCGAAGTCGATTGAGAAGGAAAAAAATAAATAGCAATCACAGACACCGACCCCGATCGAACTGGAGAAGCAAAAAACTGGCGAGGATGATGATTACGGAGTTCACAGGACATTCATCGCCCCTGACGATTCCGATGCCACCAAGTCAACGGTGGAGGAGCTGGAGCAAGTCATATTGATCGAACACTTACCCGATCGAAAGGTATACCTGGGCACGGGATTAACTCCCGAGCTCAAGAAAAAACTCATTGAATTCCTTATAGCTAACATAGATTGTTTCGCTTGGTCCCATCTTGATATGACAGGGATCCGCCAGAAATAACTACTCACAAGCGGAGCTTGGATCCGAAGTTTCGCCCAGTTAAACGGAAGAGGAGGCCTCATTCCGAAATCAAGCATGCATTCATTAAAGACGAGGTATCCAAACTCCTTAAAATAGTTTCCATTTGGGAAGTCAAGTACTCGGATTGGTTAACTAACATAGTGGTAGTGCCCAAAAAGGAAAATAAATTAAGAATGTGCATAGATTACAAAGACTTGAACAAGGCGTGCCTTAAAGACTCTTTTCCTTTGCCTAATATTGATCGCATGATGGATGCGACGGCCGGCCACGAGATACTCAGCTTTCTCAACGCCCATTCTGGGTACAACCAAATCCGGATGGACCCGGGCGATCAAGAAAAAACTTCCTTCATCACTAAATTCGGTGCCTATTGTTATAACGTAATGCTATTCGGACTAAAAAATGCCGGTGCCACTTACCAACGCCTAGTAAATCAGATGTTCGAAGAATAAATAGGAAAATCAATGGAGGTTTACATTGACGACATATTAGTTAAGTCCCTGCGAGCAGAGGACCATTTGGAACATTTGTAGGAAACCTTGAACATACTGAAGAAATACAATATGAAGCTGAACCTGGAGAAATGCACATTCGGGGTCGGGTCTGGGAAGTTCCTTGGATTCATGATGTCCAACGGGGAATCGATATCAATCCCGACAAAATCAATACTATAGAAGGCATCACCATGGTGGACAATGTCAAGGCCGTTCAAAGGCTAACCGGGCGCATAGCCGCCCTGGGTCGATTCATATCAAGGTCCTACTATAAGAGCCATCGGCTCTTCTCATTATTGAAGAAGAAAAATAACTTTTCGTGGACCCCGGAGTGCCAACAAGCTTTCAAAGAACTCAAACGGCACCTTTCGAGTCCACCTTTGCTTCATACTCCGAAGTCGGATGAGCAGTTATACCTGTACTTAGCGGTATTCGAGATAGCGGTAAGTGGAGTCTTAGTCCGGGAAGAGGAAGGTACGCAATTTCCTCTATATTATGTTAGCATGACCCTAGGTGAGGTCAAAACAAGGTATTCTCACCTGGAGAAAATGGCGCTCGCTTTGCTAAGCGCCTCTAGGAAGTTAAATCCGTATTTTCAATGCCATCCCATATGTGTCGTAACTACTTACCTATTAAGGAACATAATGCACAAACCCGAGCTCTCGGAACGATTGGCCAAATAGGCCGTGGAAATTAGCAGGTACGGTATCGAATATCGACCCCAAACCGCCATCAAATCTCATTTTGGCAAACTCTGTGACAGACTTCACGCCGACCTTAATACCCGAAGTCGAAAAGGAATTGTTGTTAATCTCTGGGACCTCCTCGAGAATCTGGACCTTTTTTATGGACGGTGCCTCGAACGCAAAGGGGTCCGGACTCGGCAACGTGTTGAAGCCGCCTACAGATACTGTAATTAGGCAATCTATTAGAACTGTGAATTGACTAACAATGAGACCGAGTATGAGGCCATGATTGCAAGTCTCAAATTGGCTAAAAGCCTTGGGACCGAACTGATCAAAGCTAAATGTGATTCCCTCCTTGTGATAAATCAAGTCAATGGGACATTCGAAGTGAAAGAGGAATGAATGTGAAGATACTTGGATAAACTACAAGTAACGCTACATCGATTCAAGGAATGAACCCTACAACACATGCCCCGGGATCAAAACAGCGATGCCGATGCTCTAGCTAACTTGGGTCATCGGTTGATACGATGAATTTAGCTCGGGAACGACCGTACAACTCATGAAATCAATAGAGGAAGAAGGCCATGCCGAGATAAACTCAACAAGTTTAACTTGGGACTGGAGAAACAAGTATATAGACTATTTGAAGACTGGGAAGTTGCTCTCGGATCCCAAAGAATCGAGAGCTCTGCGCACCAAGGTAGCCAGGTCTAGCCTGTTCGAAGATACTCTGTTTAGGATAACGTTCGATGACCCACTCGCCATATGCTTGAGGCAGAGAGACACCGAATATGTTTTGAGGGAAGTTCATGAGGGCACCTGCGTAAACCATTCGGGGGTAGAATAGTTATTTCGTAAATTAATCAGAGCCAACTATTATTGGATCGACATGGAGAAATATGCAAAGGACTTCGTGTGAAAATGCGACGACTGTCAGAGGCACGCACCAATGATCCACCAACCCGAGGAGTTACTACACTCGGTCCTGTCGCTCTGGCCGTTCATGAAATGGGGAATGGACATCGTCGGTCCCCTACCACGGGCATTCAACAAGGCTCAATTTATACTATTTATGACTGACTACTTCTCTAAATGGGTCAAAGCTCAAGCATTTGAGAAGGTTCGGGAAAAAGAAGTCATGGACTTCATTTGGGACCACACAATATGCCGGTTCAGTATACTGGCCAAGATAGTGTGTGATAACGGGAAGCAGTTCAACGGCAGCAAGGTAAGCAAATTTTTCGAGGACCATAAGATAAAAAAGATCTTGTCAACACCCTATCACCCTAGTGGGAACAGACATGCGGAGTCGACGAACAAAACAATCCTTCAAAACCTTAAGAAAAGGTTGACCGATGCCAAAGGAAAATGGAAGGAAATCCTGCCCGAAATCTTGTAGGTATACTGTATGACCTCAAAATCCAGTACCGGGGCCACTCTATTTTTGTTGGTCCGCGGTGCCGAAGCACTAATACCGGTCGAGGTGGGAGAACCAAGCCTCAGGTTCCGATATGCAACGAAAGAATCAAACAGCGAGGCCATGAGCACGAGCTTAGAACTACTGGATGAAAGGCGCGAGACCGCTCTAGTCCGGCTGGCCGCCCAAACACAGCGAATAGAAAAGATATTACAACCGAAGAGCCAACCTCCGACGCTTCAATATCGGGGACTTGGTGTTAAAAAGAGTAACACAGAACACACGGAACCTAAACGAAGGGGACCGAATTGGGAAGGTCCATATCGAATCATCGGGATTACCGATAAAGGTTCGTATAAACTCGAAGCAGGAAACGACGCACAACTACCAAACAACCGGAACATGACTCACTTAAAACGATAATACTGCTAAGGTACGACCTTATTCACTTTCTTTATTTTTTATATTAGGAATTGGGCTAACACTTGCAGGAAACAGCCAAAGGAAAATGTAATTGTTAGGTCTGAAAGCAAATGTTGCACTCTTTTTCCCTTGAACCGATTTTGTCCCAAATGGGTTTTCCAGCAAGGTTGTTAACAAAGCAACAATAAATCGTGCTAACTTAGAGTCGAAGATTGATTTTAAATCGGAGTCAATGATCGCATCAATCCGAGCCCACTCGAAGATCGACCTTGAATACTGGGGGCCATCACCCTCAGGTCATGATTATTATAAGGGGCAAACGGTCAAATGAACCGTGCTCGTGTAAGTCACCCCAGCCATAGTACGAGCTTTTACACGCTTACAATCACACACAGAAATGAAAAAAAGTTTCTACCTTGCTAACAAACATTTTTTACTTCTTAAAAGTATCGAGCTTAAGGGATACTCCTACGCGAGACTTATCGAGCCCAAGGGCCACCCTTATCCGAGCCCAAAGGGCTACCCTCACTCGGGGACTGCTGTCCGAGATAAACTCAAGCGGCTCAGGTTATCGAAACCCGAAGGCACAAAACCTATTAGGCAATGCCCAAACCTAATAAGTTGCGGTCACCCTAAAAACGATTCGGAGACGTTCAAAGTCCATAATCAAAATATAAGGCCTTCAACAAAATTCTAAACTTGTTCAAAGGTTACTATCGGCAAATATACAATCTAACAACATTTAAAGAAGCATCCTAGGGAAATTTCCGTGCACTCCGAGCTTATACAAGTCCGAGCAAAAATTTCATCGAGGACAGGTCTTGTTC
The DNA here is from genome assembly GCA_002018475.1 of Nicotiana obtusifolia. Taxonomy (NCBI): domain Eukaryota; kingdom Viridiplantae; phylum Streptophyta; class Magnoliopsida; order Solanales; family Solanaceae; genus Nicotiana; species Nicotiana obtusifolia. The sequence goes on along the minus strand of MCJB01048274.1, from coordinate 105,406 downwards.
GGACTCCGAAAAGCAACTTATTACTACGTTTGATTATGTGCTAAGGCATTAGAAATATTTGCAATCATAAAAAAATACTGAGATAATAGACTTGCACATTGCTAAAAGGGACATCTTTTATATTCTGGAATATATTTACAAAGGCCCAACAAAAATGGCCTCAATGAAATATATGTACAAGATACAAAAAAAAAAAAATAATCCTAAGGCATCTGCGCCTGATCTTTACCAGAACCCAACTCGTCACCGGAGCCGTCGTGGCCTTTGGGTTCTTTGGAGCCCTCGGAGCCTTCTTCATCTTCGGGTTCAGCTAGCTTCTTGGCCTCGACCTTAAGTCTTTTCGCCTCCTCGATCTCGACCGACAGGTCGAAGCCACTGGCATGGATCTCTTCGAGGGTCTCCCTCCGGGATAGCTGCCTCACGTACTCAGCAGTGGTCTTCAGGCGAACATCGGCTGCTTCAACATCAGCCTTATACTGGGCCACCATCTCTTCAGCATCAACACAGGTTGTGCGTAGCTGAGTCTTTATAGCTTCACATTTATTACCGAGGGCATCCCGCTCTGCCAGAGCCGAGCTCAATTGTGATCGGAGTTCATCATTTAAATGGGACCGCTAGTCGGCTTTTTCTTTCGCTACCGGAGTTGAACATCTACCGATGCCAGCTGTTCGTGGGCGGTTTCCTTCTCTGAAGCTAGCCGGTCAATTTTTCTCTTCCAACCATTGGCCATGGCTTGGACCTCATTCATTTCATCTCAGAATTGGTCGATCTGGTCAATCTTCTGTTGAACCTGCGAGGGTTGGTCGTTAGTCGCCATGGCTAAGTCTTCATTGCTAACTTCAAAAACCTTTACCTTTTCGACCAAATCGACATGTTCCTGCCTCAGGTTCGAAACCTCCCTCTGAGCCTCATCCAGCCCGGCCTGAAGGTCCTTGATGGCTCCTTCGTGTTGCTGCTGAGAAGCTTGTACATATCCCTTTTCTGGGAAAGCTCCTTGACCTCAAGCTCGAGTTGGTTAACCTCAGTCCGGTACCGAAGAAATCTTTCATGATTAAGTACCGAGGCCTGGAAAAAGGTAAAAAGAAACATGAGAAGTATCAAAAACTAAGTCAAAGTTTGAAAGAGCATAATGATGCTTTACCCGATTCAGCGCCTGCTGCGCTTCGTTGAACAGGCACGATACGTCCACCTCATTCATTTTCGCGTGGTCTTCTTTGGTCACCAGGCATCGGAGGTAGCTCGTTACTCCCACGGGAGCAGAAAGAACCCGAGCATCCTCCAAGACAGTGATAATTATCGACCTCTTATGACGGGTCCACGCCGTCGAAAAAGGATCGAAGGGGATCGTCCACGCCATGAGCCCCTTCGTTAGACCTCTCCTTCCCTGCCCGGGCCTCCTCGAGCATGGACTCAGTATAAGAAGGCGTCCTCGAGATCTCAATTACGCCGGGCGCTTCCTTTGGATCAGAACCAACATCCTGGGAAGTTTCACCCCGGGTATCCATGTCAATTTTTTGAGTTTGGGGGGGGGGGG
>MCJB01048274.1:66056-103852 GCA_002018475.1 Nicotiana obtusifolia | reverse complement strand
GTTTGGGGGGGGGGGTCAATCTCGCGAGTCTCCCCCTCGGATGCATCCCAATCCCCGGGATAGGTCATCCCATGGGTTACGAAGATAGATTCATCTTCCCGCTCGTCCCTAAGCCGGAGGAGGGAGTCGGAGGCCGACGCCTGGGAACCGGAGCCCCTCCTAGGCTTGTGGAGCACCCGCTTCTTCGGTTTCTTCCTCTCGGAGCTCGGGGAGCCTGATGGCTTTCTTTTCCTCTTCTTATTTCCCTATGTGGCAGCAACAGAGGGATCAACGGACGTGGGCACATATTCATTCTTTTCCGAAGGCCTAAGTTCAGTAGCCTTAGGCAAACCTGCAACAACAAAGAGGGAAGAGGAGTTAGCAAAATGAAAGGTGTAGATATAGTGTTGGCTACTCGAAAAGAGGCCTTACCATGAGAATGGGCCTCCCATCGGCCCTTCGAGAGTCCGCGCCATATGCGCTTGAAGTAGGACATCTGAATACAAATGCCCTCGATCCACTCTTTTACCGGGGGACCGCATTCGAAATCTGGACAACAGCTGCACAGCCATAAACATGAATGAGAAAATAGAAATGAAAGAAGAACAAATTTTGATATTGAAAGAAGGAGTTTCACTTACGAGACGAATTCCATTTCTCAGGGAATGGCATGTATTCTGTGAGGATCAAATCCTCGGTCTTCACTAGGACAAAGCATCCCTGCTAGCCCCGGTCTTGGTCTTCGTCGATATTGGAGAAGGGGGCCTTGCTGGCCTGGCGTGTTAGCTTGATTAGTCCCCCTCGGAACATTCGGGGACTGAATAATCGAAGCAAATGGTCGATCATGAACCGACGAGGTCTTGTTCACGAAGTAACGAAGGAGGGTCACGATCCTCCACAATGATGGGTGGATTTTCCCGAGGCACATCTCGTACCTCTTGTAAAAATCTAGAACGATCGAATCTAGGGCCCAATGTGAAGGGAAAAGTGTAAACACCTAGGTACCCATCCACATGGGTAGTAACAGCGTCCTCGGGCCCGGGAACTACTACGTTCTTGTCTTGCCAATTGCGGTCCTTACGAAATATGGGAAGAACGTCTTCGGTCACAAAACATATATATCTCAAGACTCCTTCGCCCCCGTCCTATTTATGCGAAGGCTTCTCAACCTTGAAGGAATCTGCAATAGGGCAGCACCCCAGAATGAACACCGATAAGGGAGGCTCGGCGGCCGGTACGTTAGCAACCACAACAAGGGAGGCCGTTTCGAGGGCAACTACCTCAGCGGCGACCACTTCAGTACCAGCAGCCGGTTGAGAAGATGAAGAGGCAACTTGTTGAGAATCGGTTTTTGATGTTTTGGCCATTGTCATCTGAGGGAGCATTTGAAAATTTGAAAGAGCGCAAAGTTTCGGAAAAAACGGGTTTTGAAGATGAAGAATAGAGTATGAAAATTTGAAGAAATTTTGGGTAAAAATCTGGAGATTGCTACAGATATTGAAGAACATGGATGAAGAGATGAAGTTTTGAAGAAGGTTTTGATAATGGAAGGAGAGCTCGAATATAGCGGTTTGATCGGAAAGAAGAAAAGGAACAAAGGAAGGAGGCTTTTATAGGGAAACGGTCGACGCTTTGCAGTCGGAGGCAACCTGCCGGTGAGCAACACGTGTCCTAAGTCAGAACGACGCGATTGATGGTACGTTTCGGCTCCTCGTCGTAACGTACAAGGGAAGGAACCGGAGTCATTTGTCGTTTCCCATTGTTTCGGCAAACCTACTCTCTGAGAAACAAGGGAACTATCTGTATACGGGTAAAACCGAGCCCGCTGCATGACTCGACTCCCCGGTAAGCTAAACGGAGCAGGAACATGACCTTAATGGATCGGAGTCAGAACGAGGAGCCCCTCGTACCGGGACTCGGTCAAAACACCTGCCCTCGGGGATATCGGGGCCATATCCTCCGAGTCCGATTTGAGGATTGAGACTTCGGAGAGCATTACCAAACAGCTGCACACGATGATGTCCGTGCCTAACCGGATATCACGGCGTGAATCTCGGCCCATATCAGCAGAAAATCAGTGATTAGCGAAACGAAAGATTTTTACCTTTTTTAGAATTTTACTTAGGGTAAAATTCCCCTACAATATAAAGGGGAAAGCTTATTATGCAGAGCACACGTTGTAACACGCATATCAAGGCAATATACTTTTATTCTCTCTGTTATTCAAAGTTCATGCTTTTGTTCATCAGTTCTTCATTAATGTGAGTCCGGGATCGAAGGCAGGCACTTTGATAAGCCGTTACTGAGTTCGGGATTACTCTCTGTATTGGTTTGACAATTTGTTACGTCTTTTATTTGTTTAATCTAACGCCATTTATCATTTGTATTGAATTAATCTGCATATATTTAAAATCACATATAAATTCAATTATTATTCGTTTTCTAGGGTAAATACCTGTTATTAAATTTTCTTACTTACTTATCGAAGCTAATGCGGTGCACAATTTATGTACATACTCTTTCGAAATGGCAAATTGGCTTTCGACAGTGTAATGAACTTTTCACACGAATCGTGCAATTTAACTTCTTGTAGAATGTTATTTGTCTTATTTTTTCAGATAATTAATTTAACTTATTACACAAACAACTTTTACACTGTCAGGGGAAGAAGTTAAACTCGACAAGATTACAAGTTATAGGCAGTTGATCTTGCAATTGAGTATGTCGTACGTATGACTAACACGTGAAATTCTGGTTGAATCTAAAGCGGTGAATAAATGGTGCCCCCACCACTCTTTCGGAGCGTGAAATTATCTTTTCCTGTCTGAATGAGTGACGATTTTTATCTTTTCGGAAGACAGAAAATCATGTAAAAGACTAAAAGTTCCACTTTCAAGTACCACAAAAGAAACTGCTTTGTTTGTATATCTTTTCCTTTTCTCTCATTTTTCACTTTTTCCTTTTGGAATTTGTATAACTAATAATGTTGCTGCAAGAAAGTGATAAAAAGTTTGTGACCAGAGAATTTATTATCCTGGTGTATCTTTAAATGTTCCATAACTGTTACTACCAATCTTTTCAGGCTTTGCATTTATGCGTTGCACTGGAGTAGAAAGTAGGTGCGACCAAGCAGCCGCTTATGCATTGAGGCAGCTGATTTTAAGTTCTGCTGTAGATTACGAAATATTCTATTTGGATAAATGTGTTTTAATAGTAGTACTAACTTTTTATTGGTTATTGTGAGCCCTGGAATTTAAATGGGGGTATTTAGTGAGTGGACCCCTAAATTGGTGCATAGTTTGATATTCTAGGCAAGTCACATGCATGGGGTTGGGCTTGGAAACATGCATTTGCTCAGCAACAACTTGACCTCTGTTCCTCTTCCCCTCTGCTTTTCCTCTCCTAAATTTATTGTACTCATCTGTCATTTTCTTAATTGCTTGGCATATTGGTCCTCTCTTGCATGTGATGCCCCTAATTCTTCTCTGTCAATTTTTTATTTTTTATTTTAACATTGGGACTGAGAAGCATTACATGGAGCAAAATGGACCGCCATTCGTATAGCTATCTCAACTTGCATGTAACTGACGCGTAATTGTTTGTTTATTTTACTGAATTTCAGTGAGAAAGTTATCCTAAAGATTCTTTCCTATGCATGTTTTGTCTCTTAACTATGGCTTCATTTTTTATGTACGAAATTATCCTTCAGTATTATCATAGTGTAAACACAAAATTATCCTTCAGTATTATCCTTCAGTACGAAATTATCATTTTTGATGTACGAAATTGTGATTTTGTTTAGAACTTGATCTAATTAGAGTTATATACTACCATTGTGATTTTGTTTAGAACTACCTCTCTTTATTCTATACCACCTTGATGCAGGATTCACTCCCATCAATTGCCTTTTCGTCCTACCCGCCGCTCTTTTGGTTTTATTTTTCCTATAAAGGGTTTAATGCAGTGACGTGTATCAATTTTTTTCACTTCCTAGTTAAAAGGACTTTTTAACGACATATAATTGCTTATAGTAATTCTAATTTAGCGGCATAGAAGATAAACCAAATGGCTTGATAAAATCAGTGTAAAATGTTAACTATAATTTTTTTTTTATTTCGACCAAATATAAGAGGTGAATTCATAATTTAAACTGAATGAATTCAGCTATACACTGAACTTATTGTACAACTAAATTTATGATTTGAAATAGGGGTATTCATAAAATTCCAAACCAAACCGACTAAAGAAACTGATACTTTTTCGGTTTGGTTTAGTTTTGGTTTTGGTTTTGGTTTTGAATTTTAAAAAACGATCAAATTTGGTTTAATTTTGGTTTTAATCAAAAAATAACCGGAAAAAAATCGAACCAAACCGATAATAGAAGTAGCTATTTAAAATTTATCATTACACCTATATATATGTATATTTTTATATAAAGTTTCTAAAATTTTATGCTACATTTTAGTAGTTTGCATTTTTAGTCTAGTTCTTTGCTATTATAATAATCTGGTTCTTTGCGTTTACAGTCTAATTTGATTGGTGGTTTTCTTTTTCTAAGTACAAGACTTTATTTCATGTTAAAAATAATCTATTTTTAATTGAGTCATAAAATTATTCATCACTATTCGGTTCAATTATCATTAATATATCTTGGTAAATGATAGATTTCTCAAAGAGCAATTGGTTTGTTAGTGTTATGTTGAAAATGTAGTCGCCGGAATATGTGTTTGGTAGTATATGTCTCATATTTAAGAAAAAATTAATAAATAACCGAAAAAACTGAAAAACCGACATTCACTGAATCGATAAAAAGCGACTTAATTGATTTGATTTGTAACTAATATTTAAAAAATCGACTTACTTGATTTAATTTTTTTTAGGAAAAAACCGATCCGTGGATACACCTAATTTGAAATGTAACATTTTATTAAATCTTTAATTTCTGCAGGTGAATTTATACCCAAAAGCTACGTCGGCCTCGGCCAAATATATGAGGGCTACCAACCAGATCCCTGCCGACGGCATTGAGCAAGCACTGAATGCATTTTCCTAAGCAATGATATCATTTAAATCATAATTCATATGACCTAACTAACATTTCCTTTCAAATTTCAGTCTATTGATTGTCTTTTTCTCTTTCTTTCTTGTCCCTGATAAATTACCTGATGATATGCCACCAAATCATAATGTTCAAAGACAAACAGTGTCCAAATAGCTTGGGTCTTAATCTTCCCAAAAGAAAAGTATAAAGAAACTTAACTTTTTGAGTTTAATTGTCTGAAAAGAAGGTTATCTATAAAGTGCAAAATTTTGCAAGTCACAGATAATGTCATATCGCTGTTTGAAATTAATTTCCAACTTTCTTGCATCAATTATGCACAACTATTTGGCTAAAAGAGGAAAAAGCAGAAATTTTTTATATAAAAAAAAAAAAAAAAACTCGAATGTTCACTTTAAATAATACTAGAAAAGGATTATGCAGGGTACAAATCAATAGCAAATTATTGAGGAAACAAAAGTTCGGGAGATTTACAAATAATAAAAGCATACAATTTTCTTATATATTTTTCCTGGAAACTTTTACACATCTTCACGTGCATGCATGATGCGAGTTCATAACCGTTGCTTAGCAATAATTTATGAGTATACACTTTCAGTAATTAAGCTAAGCACACAAAGAAGAAAGATTTTACCATTACAGCATAATACAATTATGTGTAATCAACCGATAATACGATTAATTACAAACCATAAACCCTCGACAAAGAAATTAACAAGTACGTAATGGCGATCCACACAAACAATCGTTGTTAGAGAAAGATGAAGCTTCTAGATGATCGAACGGAGACCCGTTTGGAATCGGGCCGCAAAGGTGATTGTAGCTCAAATCCAAGTGACCAATGTACTTAGCTGAAGCTAACGATTTAGGAATCGAACCCCTAAGATTATTATACGATAAATCGAGATGTGTAAAATATGTTTTCGGACCAAAAACATCGGGTAATAATCCTTCTAATGAGTTTCTACTTAAATTAAGGATGTTTAAACCGGGGCTACTAAGTAGATTATTGGGAATTGAACCGGAGAGTTGGTTGGAGTCTAGGTTTAGGGTTGAGAGAACAGGCATTGAACCGAGCTGAGCTGGGATTGAACCGGTAATTTGGTTCATTGATAAATCGAGATCGGCTAACCGGTAGAGTTTGGAGATTGAGTTCGGGATTGAACCGGTGAGTTTGTTCTTGTTGAGTAGTGCTCTGCTCATCATGCTGAGTTTCCCGATATCGGCCGGAATTTCGCCGGAGATTTGATTGTTGCTAAGCTCAAGATGCATTAATTTTCCGAGATTGACAATTGAGCCGGGGATTGAACCGGAGATTTGATTATCGGCGAGGTTAAGGACGGCAAGTTTACTTAGCTGACCGATGTTCGCCGGAATTTGGCCGGTGATTTTGTTTCCGATGAGATCAACGATACGGAGATTTTTTAACGAAGTGAGACAAGCCGGAATTTCGCCGGATATGTCTTTCCAGTCGGCGACGATGAGAGTAGTAAGGTGGTCGAGTTTGCAGAGGGAAGCGGAGAGTGAACCGGTCATGTAACCAGACCGGCCGGCTTTCTCGTAAATCGGGTCTTCAGATTCGCCCCGAAGAACAATGTCGGCAACCCGTTGAGTATTCGGGTCACAGCCAACACCGTTCCAACCCTGGCAACAGTTGGTGCCCGTCCATGTGTTGAAAATGCCCAAATATGGCTCGTTAAGTGCTGCTTTGAAGTCCATTAATGCTGCTTGGTCTGCCGGCGAGCAACCATTTGCCGGAATAGTGACGGCGGTCAGCATCATCAGAGTGACCAAGAATGTTACTCCGGTAATACCCATTTCGCCTCTCTCTCTAGAAATGCAGCACTATGATTCTCCTATTTTCTCTCTATGTATATATGTTTATATGTGTGTATATACAAGAGTGATTCTTCTATTCTAGTACATGGAAGTGGGACAATGATATGTTATATATAGAGGTATATAAGTTGTTTGGCAGAATGCATATATAAAATATTACATGCATCAGTTTTGTGTATTCATAATACTTTGTTTAGTATATTTTTTCACTTATGCAGTAGTTATGCAAGCATTAATAAAACACCCTATTTGATATTATCTTATGCATAACTAATGTATAAAAAATCATGGTATTAACAATGCAATGGGTTTTAATGCATGCATTAACTTAGCTAAAGACAAAATTGTCCGTCAAAATTATGCTTGATTAAAATATGTTATTATATTAATGCGAGTTTGAAAATAATCCAGTAAAGTGGAAAATAAAATTATATCCCTAGTAAATAAATAAATACTTAGCATATTTCTTTTTTATAGATAAATATTTAGTTCTATACTACAATATAGGTAGACAAATCAAATAATTTTTTTAAACCTTGTTCATATAAAATATTCCTCAACATATATTTCTTTTAAAAAAGTAAAGTGATGGACTAGTTATGAGGGTATTTTTTTAAACAAACAATTCTTTTAGAAATTGTGCAATGCTTTAATACATCAAACCAAACAATGGATAAGAAATATGTTAGCATAACTAATGCCAGCACAATTAATACCAGCATTACTAATACACCATAATCATCATTATTCTTATACACCCTTCCCAATAACCCCTAAATGGATTCCTATATTACTCTTCTTTCTCCTCAATTTATTTATTTTTATTTCTCCCTTCAGATTTTATTTCAATGTACTTTTTTCTTTTCTTTTTTTTTTCAATCCAAGAAGTTGGTTGGCCTAACTGTTTGACTAAAAAGTATAACTTTCGGTTAAAACTATAGTATTTGTGTAATAATGAGTTAAACCTAGTTAATGATAATATTTCTAGACACAATTTCAGAACACGTGGATAAAGTGAAACAAATCAAGTGGGAGATTGACAATAACATACATTAAATATTCTAAAAGTTATGAATAATAATGGAGGTGTATCTAGCAATAAATGATAATAAATGGCATTTAAGTAAATAAAAAAAGTGGTTCACCTAATGATGAATGAACTAGATGATTGTCCCTCCTGGCAAGGATGAGTGACAGATAAATTATAGAATGTTCGAACTATTCTCGAATCTGATGAAAAAGAGTGAAATAATATGAACAAGAATCTTGATAAAAAGGTAATATTTGTATCTTTTACAATGGAGAGAATCTTTTTAAGAAGTTTGTTCTTATCCAGTAAAAATCACATGCCCCTTTTTCCCTATATTTTTCCCTCTTTATATGGGACATATCCCTAAAAAACCCTAATAGTACATGTGCCCAGAATATTCTTTAGAATATTTTTCCTATTATACTATTCTAAAAACTAGCCGTTACAGCTCTTTTCACGGTGCTCGACCTCGGTCATTGTTGACATCCCGACCACGAGCTTTGTCGTTTCTTGATCGACCTCGATGCTACCTCGCCCTAAATGCTTGGTGGTAGATTTCAACCTATACAGTTAGTCCCTTCGCTTATCGAGGTCGTCCTCATACGACCTCGATGAGCTGATTATGTTAGTTATGGTCAGGGAGAGTAGGCGAGTAGGTCGGGCAGTTAAGTTTCAGACGAGCTGGCAACGTGGCTTTTCGTGAGTCGCAATTTTTGGGGTTACGTCGTTTCTGCTCTAAAATGATGTCATGACACCATGCGTCATTATGGCGTGTTTTCCCGATGCTTTACGTCGTTTCCCGTGCGACTATCAGTTGGTGCTGCCGTTTCAATTCCAGTGCTAGGTAATGATGGCATAATCTCTTGATTTTGATTCCCGGATTTTTATAAATAGAGATGTGATGACATTCATTTGTTCTTACGTGTTTTTCTCATTAAAACTTTGTGCCTTCTTCTCCTTCCTTCATCGTTGTGTGTCTTCTTTATAAGTGATTCTCATTGCTTCTAATCTTTCTTAGTCTGAATATCCATTCTCATCAAAGTTATGGCTAACGTATCCTATGGTTCCGGTGTGGGAACTGACCCTGTCCCTTTGGCGGTGCTTGTGCCTCCTCACGTTGAGGGCGTCTCTGTCGTTATCGAAGATGAGAACCTTCCTACGGTGGAGGAAATAATTCTTCGTGAAAAGAAAGTTAGGTCTGACTTCTCGAAGGCGCCTGAAGACGAGCCCAAGGTTTCGGAGTCAGCGATGAAAGAGGCCGATCTAGCAGAGCTTAGGGCAAAATTCAACATACCTGCCTGCATCGATTTGGTCCCAGCAGGGTGTGATGCGGTACAACTCCACCGCCCCGGGTATTGCGCGTTCTATGCGTATCCTTTTCAGGCCGGCTACGCTCTTCCTCTTCTCCCATTGGCAGAGGAATTTTGTCGCTACTATGGCGTGGTGCCCAGCTCAACTCGCCCCATATATTTACAAGCTCATTAGGATGCTTACTAAATTTTCTGAGTTGGCCGGGGTCGAGATCACTCTCCGGCATCTGATGCATCTCTTCGCCCCTAGTTTTTATAAGGGAACGATGTTGAACCTTCGCCATCGAGGGGGCAAATGCCTGGTGGTGAATATGTATGACAAAGCAAATCGTCAGTTCTGGCATAATTTTTTCTTTGTCAGAACCGAAGACGTTGTGGCCAACGCGGACGGCTTCCCCCTGACTTGGAATTACACTCGTAAGCGTCCATTCTTCTTTTGTTAAAACATTTGAGCTGTCTATTTTAGTCGAAGGCTTTGAACTTTTGTCCCCTCTTTGTGCAGCCAAGACTACACCCCCTCCTTTAATTGGAGACATTTCTGACTGGGTTGGCCGAGTTCTGTCTCACATCGTGGGAATTCGCGAGTGGTCGGGCTTTTTTAAGAAGTTTGGGCCTGCTCCTTCCTTGGCCGATGAGTTCATCTATGTATATCTTTGCTGCTTTGGCCTCATGGTTGCCTACTTATTATAGTTTTCTCTTGGTGGTGGTGATAAACTTACTTTGATTTTTCTTTTCCAGCCTGAGGATCTTTGAGGAAGCCGAGGGCTCCTCCTCCTGCATTCCGTAAGAGGAAGGCTGCCTCCTCTTCGGCGTCTATTCCCACTATGACCGCGGCCAAGCCTGCTCGATAGTCCGCTTCTGTCCCTTCCTCAATCGCGGCCAGGTCTGCTCGGTCGTCAGCCCCTTCTACTGCTGCCTCGGCATTGGTTTCTTCTCCACCTGCGAATATTTCGATAGCAGAGCTTCCTGGTTCCCTCATGTACCGTCTTGTGGACGAGGAGTCGTCGTCGTCGAGCGGTGGGAATTCAGTTCTCCATAAAAGAAGATCGGTGGACGTTGGTAATAGGGTCGCCCGGGTTGTAAATTCAATAATGGATGATTTTGTCTTTCGCGAGACAGCGACCATAATACTTGAGGATGACGTCGAGCCGGCATCTAATGTTCTGATGTCGGCGAAGGCCGTTGAAGGTGTATTTCTTCCTTTTGCGGCGGTAGGAGCTGAGGGGCCGGCCGCTGTGGCTTCTGATACTTTATGGCAGAAGGGATCGTCGACTTCGCGACCGACTAACGATGGGAACGGCAAAGGAGTTGCCGAGGATGGTTGCGAGACGGGTTCTGATCTCGATGCTGACGAGATGAGGATGATGAAGGAGGGGTTTACCCAGCTGGAGGTGAGACTGGAAGGGTCTACGCGGACTATTGCGATCCCCATGGATCGAAATTTATTAAAAGATATAGAGAACGTGGTTCCTGCCCTTGGTCCCTTTTGCAACGATGTGGAGGGTCAAACTCTCCAAGAGCTGAATGATGCTACCTTATCGAGGATCATAGTCGGCCTCGCTCTCAAGGTAAGTCTTTCGACGCCTCGTGTTTCTGTTTGATATGTTCAACGTTTAGGCCTCGTTTTAATCTGTCTATTTTCTCTTTCTTTCTTTTCCAGACCGTGATCTTGGAGATTGAAAGTGCTCGAAGAGAGGCAAGGCGTAAGGCTATTTTTATGAAGTTACAGCAAAAATACCGCGAGTACCGTGGTAAACACCGGGAGATTTGTAGGCGGTTTGGTGAGAGTGGTAATTTGCAGGCCCTTCTAGATGAACTGAAGGAGAAGGATGACGAGATAGTGAGGGTCATCGAAAAGTGCAGCTTCCTTGAGGGGACGCTAAGAAATAAAGAGGAAGAGATCGAGGTTAGCAAGACCGTAGAGGCTCAATATGGCAATCTCCAAGCGCAGGTGATCAAGCTGCTCAGACAGTTGGAGGAGTGTCGTCTACAGATGGAGGTACTTCACGGCGAGATTACTGAGAATCAAAACGAGCTGGAGAGGATGAAGTCTGCTCGTTCGATGACTTTGAGGAACGCGGAGGTCCTCGAGGTGGTTATCTGGACTTTCCGATCTGTGCGAGAGATTGATTTGGAGACAACGAGACTTAAGGAGGAGCGGCTTGATAAGAGGATTGGAGAGTTGGAGAAAGATAACTCCTTCCTTTAGGACCAGGTGGCTGCCTTAGAAGCTGAGAAGGCTCAAATGCTTGTGCAGCCGTCATCTTCTCATACCTCAGATTTTCCAAATGTTCCCCGAGGCCTGTAGAGGAATGGATTCACGCTAAGGCTCAGCTGGTTGTGTTTCGAGATTTGCATGTGGAGGGGTCTATTTCTGCGGCCGCCCTTGAAGATGCTTGTGTCAAGGCCCGAGAAGCTCGAATCACTTGCGGGTATGATCTTTCTACGCTGGAGGCCGATGATGATGAGAGGGACGTGGGTGTGGACCAGATCGAAGAGGATGCCTGGTACGAGGAGGCGTATCTTGAGGGCGATGGTGATGGTGCAGATGGAGATGGACTAGATGGTCGAGCCGATGGCATTGATGGGCCTGGCGGCGACCAGCAGTTTTTCCTTCTTGTTTTTGCTGTGAGCTTGTGCGTATTTTGTAGATGGCTTTATGAGCTTTTGTAAAATATTCTAAGTATGAAATGTCAACTTTGTTATTTGTACCTTATTCTCTTCTTGTGGTTCGTGCTTGTATATTTTTGGCTTTTGTCGCTTGGTTGCCTTGATTTTCTTAGTCGTAATCACTTAGTTCAAATAAAGTCGAACATCTCCTATGTTTAACTATGGTCGAGGGCCTGTAGGTGTTGGTTCGGACGAGGTCGAACACATTATATGTTTAATTATGGCCGAGGGCCAGTAGGTGTTAATTCGAACAAGGTCGAACACAACCTATGTTTGACTTTGGCCAAGGGCCATTAGGTGTTAGTTCGAATAAGGTCGAATATAACCTATGTTTAACTATGGCCGACGGCCATTAGGTGTTAGTTCGAACAAGGTCGAACATAACTGATGTTTGACTATGGCCGAGGGCCATTAAGTGTTAGTTCGAACAAGGTCGAACATAACCTATGTTTGACTATGGTATGCTTCTAGGTGCGGAGTTTGTCGACATTGTAAGCTTTAGGCATTGTTTCCTTGGTTGTGCATTTGGAGAGATAGGAATAAATTTCATGCATTGTTGCTTTGTTCATACACTTGGAGAAATTTACAAATTTTCATGTGTTTGTTGGCATTCCAGTCCCAGTCTATCTAGTCCCTTCATTGGTTGTCCTGGAGAAGGCTTGAGAGGTCGGGAAATGAATTAGCCATCTTGGGCCTCCATTTTTGCGTACTTCGACTTGAAGTGTCCCATTCTTCGCCTCGTTAAAAACCTTGTTGAGAAAACCCAATTGGGACAAAACTCAAGTGAGTGAAAAAAAAGTACGATTTGGAGGACGCTTTACCTCTTAAAAGTTGAAGTACTTGAGGTGGGTAATATTCTAGTTGTTTGGTAGTAGCTTTGCTTCTATTGTTTCTAGTTGGAATGATAATTTGTTCGTTGTTTCCGTGATTATGTACAGGCCGTCCCAATTTGTTCCCAGTTTACCTTCCCGTGGGTCTTTGCTTGCTTGTGCTTTGGCTTTAAGCATGTAATCCATGACTTTGAGTAGCCTGACCTTTGCCTTTTTGTTTTAATAGCGTTCTGCTTGTTGTTTTTGGGCGACCATCCTTATGTAGGCCATGTCTCGTCGTTCTTCAAATTTGTCGAGCTCTTGCCTTCTATTTTTGTTGTTCCTTGGTTCGCTCTCGTGTGAGTGTCTTAGGCTGGGCTCCCCGACTTCGACCGGTATTACTGCATCAGTCCCATTGACTAGAGAGTAAGGTGTCTATTTTGTGTTTGTCTTCGACGTTGTTCGATAGGCCCAGGGTACTTCTGGTAATATTTCCGTCCATAGCCCTTTGGCGTCTTCAAGTTTTTTCTTCATGATGTTCATTATCGAATTATTGGAGGATTTTGCTTGTCCGTTGCCCGCGGGATGGTATGGCATTGGGAATATTCTTTTGATATGCCATTTCTCAAAAAATTCAGTGACCTTCTTTCTTGTAAATTGGCGTCCGTTTTCGCAGCTGATCTCTTTGGGGAGGCCGAACCGATACACAATGTTTTTCCATATGAAGGCGATCACTTCTTGTTCACGTATTTGGGTGAATGCTCCTGCTTCTACCCATTTAGAGAAATAATCAGTTAAAACTAAAAGAAATATGTTACCTCGCCCTGCCGGGAGGGGGCCTACGATGTCCATTCCCCATTTGATGAATGGCCAAGGGGAAGTGACTGAGTGGAGGTGCTCGCCTGCTTGGTGAATCAATGGAGCGTACTTTTAGCATTGTACGCATTTTTTCACGAAGTCTGCGGCCTCTTTTTTCATGGTGGGCTAGTAATACCCTGCCCGTATGAGGCATCTGACCAAAGCCCGATTGCCGGATGAGCTCCACATTGGCCTTCGTGGACCTCTTCGAGGACGTGCCGCATCTGATTTGGGCTCAAGCATTTGTCCAGAGAGCCGCCGTACGTTCTCTTGTACAAGTCATTGTGAATGATGTTGTACCTGGCTGCTTGCATTCATAGTTTTTTTGCCTCTTTTTTATCACCTTGGAGTACGCCATCCTGCAAGTATGTTGCGCCAATCCCAAGTCAGGTTTATGGTTTTTATCTCGACTTGGTCTATCGATGAATTGAGAAGGTGGACCACACTTCTGTCTCCGCTTGTAATGTTTTTGGTGGCTACGGCTAATTTGGAATGTCCCTGTAAATTTCGGTCTAGTATTTTTGTAGCCTTTGTTCCTTGATTTGGAATGTCCCTGTAACTTTGTTAAAAACGAGTTGGGAATCGCAGTGTAGCCTTAGCCGTTTCACCCCGTATTTGAGTGCTAGCCTTAACCCTGCTATTATTGCCTCATACTCGGCCTCGTTGTTAGTCATGTTCAGGCACCTTATGGACTGGCGAATCACTATGTCGGTCGGAACCTCGAGTACGAGTCCCAGTCCGGACCCTAACGTGTTGGACGCGCCATTAGTGTACAGGACCCAAAGGTCCTGTATTTGGGGAGAAGTGTGGGTGGCCTCCCTTTCAACTTCAGGCATTATTTTTGTGCTGAAGTCGACAACGAAGTCAGCAAGAACTTGTGACTTTATCGCTGTTCGCGGTTGAGATGTGATATCGTGCTCACTTAGTTTGATGGCGGCCAACTTTTCCGATAGCTCGGGTTTGTGTAAAGTACTTTTTAGGGGAAAAGTCGTGACGACCGAGATGGAATGGCACTGGAAATATGATCTAAGCTTTCGTGAAGCTATGACTAAGGCCAGAGCTAGTTTTTCAACGTGAGGATATCTCGTCTCAGCGTCGATTAGTGTTTTGCTAATGTAATAGATGGGAGACTGCGTACCTTTATTTTCTCGGACTAGGACGACACTCACAGCTACTTCGAAAACAGCAAGGTAGATGAGGAGGCGTTCCCCTGATTCTGGTTTTGACAACAAAGGGGGGATGAAAAATATGCTTTTAACTCCTTCAAGGCATAGATGCACTTAAAAGTCCATTGGGAGGCCGTTATCCTTCTTGAGTACGCCGAAGAATTTGTGGCACCTATCTGACGATTGCGAAATGAACCTTGAATACGGCCGGTCAACCACTGAACCTGTTTTTTGGTGGTCAGGTGCTCTGGTATCTCTTCAATGGCTTTAATTTGATCAGGGTTGACCTCGATACCTTGCTGCGATACTAGGAAACCTAAAAATTTTCTTGAGGCCACGCCGAACTCACGCTTCTCAGGGTTCAGTTTCATTCTGTACCGCCTGAGTATGTCGAAGGTTTCTCTCAAGTGGTCGATGTGATCTTCTTTCCTTTAGGAATTGACCAGCATGTCTTTATGTAGACTTTAATTGTTTTGCCGAGTTGATCTTTGAACATCCTCGTCACTAACCTTTGATAAGTCGCCCCTGCGTTTTTCAGCCCGAAGGGCATGACCTAGTAGCAATACATCCCCTGATAGGTAATGAAAGTGGTTTTCTCCTTATCCTCTTCTTCTAGAGATTTGGTTATAACCCGAGTAGGTGTCCAAGAAGCTATGTAGTTCATGTCCAACCGTTGTGTCGATGAATTGGTTGATATGGGGTAACAAAAATGAATCCTTGGGGCATGCTTTTTTCAAATCTGTGAAATCTACGCACATCCGCCATTTCCCATTCTTCTTTTTCACCATGACCACGTCGGCGACCCATTGGGGGTAATTCGACTCCCTGACGGAGCCATTTTCCAATATTTTTTCCACCTCTTCGCATACCGCATCATTAATTACGGAGTTGAACTTATGCTTAACCTGTCTCACGGGGGGGTGGAGTGGATCGATGTTCAGCTTGTGCGTGGCTATTTCTTTTGGGATTCCCGACGTATCTGCATGGCTAAAAGCAAACAAGTCTGCGTTAGCAGTTAAAAATTGGCAAAATTTACCTGGTTCCTGAAGTTTGCGGCCGATATAAGCTTTCTTGTTGTGATCGTTGTTGTCTAATCGGACGCGGTCGAGGTCTTCAATGGTCGATCCTGCGGCTTCAACTGTATCAGGATCTTTGATGACGTCCTCGCTATCATCACATATCGACCTCGACCGTGTTGATTGCTATACCTCTTTTTTTTTGTCCTTCATTTGTTGAGTGACCATAGGGCGATGCGGTAGCATTCCCAGGATGTGCGTTGTTCCCATCGTATATTGAATATTCCCTACGGAGTTGGGAACTTGATGACTTGGTACAAGATGGAAGGGATGGATTTCATGGTGTGTATCCATGGTTTCTCTATTATGGCGTTGTACATTGTGTCTTGGTCCATGATATGGAACGTGGTTTCCAGAGTAACGCCACCGGCAAGGACTGGGAGTGTGATTTCGCAGGATGTTCGCTCAACTGCATTGTTAAAACCTGTTAGTGTGATGCAACGTGGCACTATGCTATCTTTGAGTTTTATTTGTGAAAGTACTCGAGGGTGGATAATGCACGCGCCGCTCCCATCATCTACCATAATGCGTCTCACATCGATATCTAAAATTTGTAAAGTGATAACAAAGGCATTGAGAAAAAACCAAACCGTGGGTATGTGACTTATCGAAGATGATACTTTCTTTGAGTTCATCATACCGTTCGTGGGTGATTGACCACTTAAGCTTGTGGGTTGTGGTGAACTTCACACTGTTGATGGAAGCATCTTCGCCGCTCCCGATAATCATGTGGACAGTGCGGGTCGGCGAGGGCGATTTTGGCGGTCCTTGATGTTGTGCAAGACCTCTGGCAAAGTTGGTTCTTCCCCGGTTTCTCAACAACTCTTTGAGATGTCCCTGACATAGCATGTTTATGAGCTCCTGTCTTATGGCGATGCAATCCTCGGTTTTGTGCTCTCGTTCTTGGTGGAACTCGAGGAGGGCATCCAATAATCTGGTACTCGAGGACGACCTCATCTTTTGCTGCCACTTTACCTTTGGTCCGAGCTTCTCCAGAGTGTAGACTATTTCTGTAGGTGACACACAAAAATTGTGAGCGAAAAGTAAAGGGGCAATACCTCTTTCGTTCTGGTGAGTCCCTGTCCTTGATCTGACATAGGGTAGATGTCGTTCCTTGTTGGATCGTGGAGTTGCAAGGTCCCTTCTGATATCATTCCTTCGATCTTTTCTGGATTCGGTCTGTACCGAGGTCAATCGATGAGTCGATCCATTAAGGTCATCCTCGTCCGCTCGAACCTCGGCACAATACGCGTTATGTATTTCATCCCAAGTAGTTGGAGGGTATTTCATGAGCCGACTTAACAGCTTTCTTGTTGCCCTTGAACCGTTTCTACTCAGCCCGTTCTAAAAGCCTGCGACCGCCATCCCTTCCAATACGTTTGGCAAGGTCATCCTTATTCGGTTGAACGGGCAAAGGAAGTCCCTCAATCCCTCTCCTAGGGATTGTTTAATAACAAATATGTCGGCCTTCTTGGCCCCAGCATGGGCCGTTACGAACTTGTCGGCCATTTCTTCAAAAGTTTCGATGGAACATGCGGGCAGTCGTGAGTACCATGTCAATGCTCCTCCCGTGAGAGTCTCGCCAAATTATTTGAACAAAATGGAGGATACTTGTTCCTTGGCGAGATCATTGCCGTTCATGGCGGTGACATTTTGAATCACATGGTCTTCGGGGTTGGTCGTGCCGTCATATATTTTCAGATAGGGCGGCATTTTAAAAGTTTTTGGTATGGCATGTGGGGCGGCGCCATCACTAAATGACTGCTCGACGAACCGCCCGGCATCCCTCTTCGGCAAGAGCTTGGGGACGTCCGGTATCTTATCGATCTTTCTTGGTGTTCTCTCATTTGTTCTCGAAGCGCTTTGCTCTCAATCTCTATTTCCTCCATCCTTTTTAGAACGGCTGCGAGAGAGTCGTCACCTGCACTATTAATGATATTGTGAGTAATACCTGACGTTGGAGGAGGTTGGTCGTGATGTTCGTCCGCTGGTAGTACAAGCCCTTGCATTTTCGATACTCGGGTCTCGTGCGGGCTTACGAAGGATGCTGGTTAGCGTGTTAGTTACCCAAGCCTCAAGGAGCTTTTTTACGCTAGGGGGCGTCTCCTCGACCACGGATGTAGAGGCTCCCTTACCAAGAGATTTTGTGATGCTGTAGTGAGGGGGTGATCTATCTCATCCAGGGGAGGCGTTGGGCCTTGCGTCTCCGTCTGCTGTTTCACAGCTCTCATTGATGATGTTCATGAGGTTGGTTGGAAGGTCAGTTGTTATCCTCGTCCTTTCTTCTCTGTTACCTGCCATATTGGATTTGTACATGCAAAGAAAGGAGATCTTGTTCTTGCCCCTCTTTTTTTACGTTAGTGACCCGTATTAGTTATAGATCTAGAGGAAACTAAGAAATTTAACAAGGAAATCCCCACAAACGGCGCCAAATAGTTTGACCAAAAAGTATAACTTTCGGTTAAAACTATAGTGTTTATGTAATAATGGGTTAAACCTAGTTAATGATAATATCTCTAGATGCAATTTCAGAACACGTGGATAATGTAGAATAAATCTAGTGGGAGATTGACAATAACATACATTAAATATTCTAAAAGTTATGAGTAATAATGGAGGTGCATCTAGTAATAAATGACAATAAATGACCTTTAAGTAAATTGAAGAAGTGGTTCACCCAATGATGAATGAACTAGATGATTGTTCCTCCTGACAATGATGAGTGACAGATAAATCCTAGAATGTTCGAACTATTCTCGGATCTGATGGAAGTGTAGAATAATATGAACAAGAATATTGATAAAAAGGTATCTTTGTATCTTTTACAAGAAAGAGAATCTTTTTCAAAAGACTGTTCTTATCCAGTAAAAATCACATGCCCCTTTTTCCCTATCTTTTTCCCTCTTTACATGGGACATATCCCTAAAACACACTAATAATACATGTGCCTAGAATATTCCCCCTATTATACTATTCTAAAAACTAGTCGTTCAACCCTTTTCACGGTGCTCGACCTCGGTCATTGTTGACATCTCGATCACGAGTTTTGCTGTTTCTTGATCGATCTCGATTGACTCTTCCCTCGATGTTACCTCGCCCTAAATGCTCGGTGGTAGATTTCGACCTATACACTAACAGCACGTCGGGTTAAAATCCTTTTATTGCTGATGAAACGTGACTTAGTCCGTCTTAAGAGGGTAAATATATAGTTGCATGCATTTCATGCTTATACCATGAAATAACTTTCGCTATAAAAAATTAAAAATGTATCACTTAAATATGATTAAGTGATAAATGCATATACGAAAGATGTACGGTTTGCATCTATTAGTTTGATATAAATAACGGGAATAAATAAATTTTTATCATACTTACGAAATTGTTATTTATTTTGTTTTCTTTTCTGGAAAAAGTTTAAGTTTTTTTCTAGAAGTATTTTGGTCTTATATTTGTCTCACGTTAACCTTTCGGTTCATGAAAGCGCCCTCCTACTTAGGGGTGTACATAGATCGAATTGGTTCGAATTTTTCAATTATCAAACCAAATCCATTGTGTCGGATTTTTAAATTTATAAATCAAACCAAACCAACAAAGTCGGGTTTTTCAATCTCGGATTTTCTTGGGTTTTTCGGATTCTTTCGGATTTTTGGGTATTTTCAAAGTCTTCATAGTATAAATATGTAACTTGTGCTCCAAATATTTCTTAAGTCCTAATAAAATACAATTATATAATGTGCTTTCCAAGAAACTAACACAATAATATGAGATAAGTCATAGCATTGTAGTAAAATATTCAATAACAAAGATAAAATAATAAAATTACATAAAATAAATATTGCTAATTAACAAGCCATAATGGAAATTAACATAATTTAAAAATACTATATAGGTCATGCTAAAATAAGTATAGCTAATAAGTACTAATATTAATTATATAACTAAGCACTAAAGAAAAAGATAAACTAAGTTATGCATTTTTATTATAAACCAATGTAAAACTAAAATAATTATCCAACACTTTTGTCATTCTTAGTGTTGAATTGATTTCTTTTGTTAGCATTAGTATTGATTTGAACTTTGTTTGAGTTACTATGTTTATTGGCTATAAAATTTATTTGCCATTCATGAATGTTAAGTCTAAACTTGAAATAATACGTGAAAAGATAAAACTGTGAAAAAGTTTAAGATATACTTATAAATTACATTACAATAAATATTTATATGTATAAAATATTTTTAAAAATTATATAAATATACTATTGGGTTGGTTTAGTTTCGGTTTGACTTTTTTAGTTAAAACCAAACCAAACCAATTATGGTTGGATTTTTATTTTTTCAATACCAAACCAAACCACGTCGATTTTTTTTTTATTCGTTTGACCTGAATTATTGATTTGGTGCGATTTATCGATTTTCTTTGTATACCCCTAATCCTACTAACGAATGTCCTAGCTTGGCTTTGATATTGCCACCGTGAAGCTACATAGATAAACAAAAAAACTCAAATTTACCCTTAAACTATCAAATTGGTTTATACATCTTTTACAATCATTTAAAGCATGATCCAAACTTTACATGGCTTTACACCATATTAATCAAATCAAATACTCTTTTTTCACGATGAAAATTTATAGTAGAAGGGATATATTTGAGATGAAAGATAATGGTAAATATTTATTTTTTATTTTTTAAAATAAGTACTTTCATTATTATTCATTGTTAATGAATAAGAGTTTTTGTTAGCTCCATTTTTATCCATAGAGATCATTATAATTTTGAAAATGAACGTTTTCAATAAATAAATAAATTAAAATATATAAAATGCGGGATGCTTTCGTAGACCCAAATGTTAATAAAAAGCAAATGTAAAACAAATTGCAAACGTTAAAGGTATAGTAGAGAAGAAGATTTAAAACTTTTAAGAGCATCTCCAACGTTGCTGCATTTCTTTAAAATGCAGTCAGTTTTTGCCAAAATATGGCTCAAATGCTCCCCATTTTAGCTGTAAAATGAGGGATGAATAATGTTACTCCAAATTTGGAGTCACACTATTCATCTCCTCCATTATTATTCATCCTTATTTTATTATTATTTTTATTGTTTAACTCTTTTAATTTATCTCTTTATATATACCTAATTATGTTTATGTAATATCTTTATAATATTAATTTTACATCTTAACTTTGGCATATAATTTTGATAAATTAATTTTCGTGCATTTATTATTTTTATGTAAAATTATAAATTAATTTTATTATAATTTATAGTACAAAAATATATAATCATCTCGAAAAATGAATTGTGCAAATATAAAATATTAGATGTTGCTAAAATTGAAAGGTGCGAATATAAAATATTAGATGTTGCTAAAATTGAAAAGTGAAAATTGAAAATACATTAAAATTGGAAATATATTAATTAAGATACATAAAAATTGAAACTAAGGTAAATAGCTTAATAACTTAGTAGGGACCTATGTTGTTTCCAAATACACTAAAATCATTATAATATTGAGTAAATGGGACCGAGGATTGTTGTGGTTGTGACTGTGAAAATTGTTGACTTCTTTTATACATTATTCATTGTTGTTCTTGTCACAAAAATTCATGACGAGTCGGATCGACAATAGAATCTACATCGATCATTAAAATTTTATTTTCTTCTTTCAATTCTTTTAGTCTTAGTTTTTACTTTTTGAACAGTCAAAACTTTTTTTTTTTTTTGTCTCAGATGCATTATTCATCGTCTCAACAATCCGATTATTTTCTGATTGGACTATCTTCATATAACCTTTGTCGATTTTTCTCTTTATTTTTTGCTTTCTTCACCCCACTATGCCGTTGTGATGATGTGGAATCACCTGCAACATCTTCATTTAAATTTAGTGAAAATGATGATAAGTTAGGAAATGATAAATAGGGTGAATCAGGGAAAGGATTCTTAGAGTCCGATGATATATTAGCATAGTCTTGCTTTCTTGGTTTTTTTCTTCCAAGATCGCCATCGTTAAACTTCTCAAAATCCTTCATTATATCCCACACATGATCAAATTTAAAATCCTTTTTGAAGTTCGAATCTTGCATAAGTAAGGCTTTTGCTTGTGTAAGCTACAATATTAAAAAAAATTAAGGAAAATAATAAGTAAATATATACAAATAAAGTATAAGTAACTACAAAATAAATACTCACAATATCATGCTCAGAAGCACCACTAGGACGTAAATTTTCTACTTGACGTACACATTTATTTAATTTTCTTATTGTCTTCTCAATCATTTGCATTCGGCTTTGCAACGATTTTTTGGTGCGACTCTCCCAAAAATCTTCCTTTGCATTATCGTATTCATCTACGACTCGAGCCCAAAATTAATCTCTGGATTGATTGACGCCCGTTATTGGATCTTGAGAAACATCTAAATGCATTCGGCATAATAGAATATCTTCATTTACAGAGTATCCTGCAAATCGAATGAACATTTTTTCAACTGATTAGAGGAAAAATGGATTATATGTTTAAAGAAAAATAAAAGCCACTTGTGGTTATAGAAGGTTATTTTGGCACCTCAATATATAGAGATACCAGTAGATACAATAATTTAGTAGATGAGAATAGGATATATTTTATTTTGATCTCAGCCGTCAAGTGGATTTCGTCCTAATCTCAACCGTCCGATGGATTTTATTCTTATTCCTATTTTATCTTTAGAAAAAATATCTCTACACATTATTCAATGTGTAGATAACTCAGCAGACACAATAATTTAGTAGATATAGATTTTATCTTAATCTCAGCCATCGAGTGGATTTTGTCTTAATCTCAGTCGTCGAGATTTTGTCGAGCTATCGTAGAGGTTTTTTCGAGCAGTACTTAAGATCACCAACAGCTAACAATGTCGCAAGGCTTCTGCATATTGGTGAACATCGTGGTTTTCTAGGAATGTTAGGCAGTCTAGACTGCATGCATTGGAGATGAAAAAATTGTCCAATAGTATGGGCCGGACAATATGCAGGTCGTAGTGGATCCCCATCAATAATTCTTGAAGTTGTAGCTGATTATGACCTTTGGATATGGCATGCATCTTTTGGTATGCCCAACACCAATAATGACATTAATATTTTAGAGTCATCACATTTGTTTTCCGATCTTGCTGCAGATATTGCTCCTCCTGCCATTATGTTATTCAAGGAAAAGAATATGATATGGGTTGTTATTTAGCTGACGGTATATATCCAAAATGGTCAACCCTTGTGCAAATTATTCGTGACCCACATTCTCTACAGAAGAAATATTTCGCGATGACAAGAATGATATCGAAAAGATGTTGAACGAGTATTCGGAGTTTTGCAATCTCGTTTTGCAATTGTTGCAGGACCATCACGTTTTTGGAGAAAAGAAGTGCTATATGATATAATAACTACATGTATTATACTACACAACATGATAATCGAGGATGAGCGTGATCTTAATGCACTAATTCAAGATGATTGGGAATGTTCACTTCCAACGGTAGAAATGATAGCAAATGAAAATAATTTATTTGAATATTTTTAGCTCGACACAAAAGAATTAAGGACAAAGATGCTCATTTTGCACTTCGTAAGGCATTAATAGATCATTTATGCGAGCATACTAGAGGTGGAAGTTGAATATTTATCAACAACAACATGTCCAGTATTATCCCACACTGTGGGGTCTGGAGAGGGTAGTGTGTACGCAGACCTTACCCCTACCTTGTGAGGATAGAGAGGTTGTTTCCAATAGACCCTCGGCTCAGGAAGTTGAATATTTATGTAATATTTAATCTGAATTTTACCATAATGTAATATCTATTTAATTATCTCGTATCTCAATGATTTCACTTTTATTTGAATTATCCGTTAATATATATAATTATAATATTTTCTTACAAATTATATTATTTAAAAGTTTATGGTATAAAAGTATTAAATGGTTATATAAAAAAAGAATATAAATTATATGTGATGAATATGTAAAAAAAAGAAAAAAGATAAAATTTCTTTAATAAAAAAAAAAAAAAATTATAGTGAAGAAAAAAAATATAAGATAGAATATTTTTTTAGAGTAAAAAATAGAGTAACGGTTGGAATAACTTTACTCCATATTGAAGAAAAAATTGGTGACAAGAGTCGGAAATGGCCCAAGTATTGCTGTCCATATATGTAGTACAATAGTAAAGAAGATGGCACGTGAGGGGTCAGTATTTTATAGCCGACAGGACCCATAAGCAAATTTATTGTGTTGGCTTTATAAACTTTGGATCTGTTATTGGTGACTGGTGAGCATAAACTAGAACCTTTTGTTCTTTTTTCATCTTTCTTTTCTTTCTTAAAGTGTTAGTTTATTTTTTCTGAGAAAATATTAGACAGTGTACAAGAAACTAATCTGATTTTTTTATTCTTGTTCTAAACTAATTGTCTCAAAATTCGATATTAAAAAAGACTAAAGGGTATCTTGTGCACGCTGTGTTTGTACTAATCAATTATCTTCATCTCTCTTAATGTTAAATTGTCTCCAAAGCTAAACTAATTATCTAGAACCAAATCAATATAGATCTTGATATTCTCATTGTACTTCACTGTGTCACTTTGTCGTTTATTATCCTTTCTTTTTATTTAAGAACTATAAAAACTGTGTTATGCTTTAGATTTTCGGGGCGGCTCATAAGCTTCTTCAATATTGCCTAATATCAGAGGGAGATTAACTGAAACTATCCCTAGTTAAAATAAAAAAACCTTGGAATAATTTATATTTGCCTTTTTTTTGGTGTAAGTAATTTCAAAAGAAAGAAAAGGTAGAAAGCAACGAAATACTACTAGAGATGATCTGTCCATTTGTTATTAGGAGTATTATTTTTTGACATGTTTTGGTCTGTTTTTTTTTTTAAAAATAAAAAAATAAAATTGGTCTATGAGATATTGTGGCACACTGGGTCACGTGCAAGCGGATTTAATACATTATCCTTAATTATTCTATTTTCACCTTTGAGACTGATTTAGCTAACTGTCAAAGATTCACTGTTTTCCAGTTTGCATGTTTGAAGGAATCCTCAGTCTATCTTTTTTTCCTACTAGTAATATGATAAAATTATTGAACACTGGAAATTAGAAAATAAGGAACGAATTAATTAATTTTAAAACTGTGTACAAACCACCGACAAAGAGAGGAAGACTAATCTTGAAGTCAAATGAATGAATGTGTCCAAATCCCAATTCAATCAATCTCAATAGTTGAAAAATGATTGACCTGAAAATCATGCAGACTTAGAGCTGGATTTTGGGTTATTAAATTTATTGCTTCGACGACCTGTGACATTGTCCTTAAATTATTTATTTTTGTGCATAAGCGTCATAGAGCAGACAAAGTTATGACTTGGAGTTTTTTAGTTCCTCGAATGTAGTTACTGTCTAATATAAATATTACTAAGTGATTCATGTTTTGTCGCTTATCTTTGTAATTATGACAATTCAGTCATACCTCTTTATAATTATATTTTTCTATAATAATTATTTACTATAAAAGTAAAAAAAAATTCAAATCGATCTTTTATATTATATTATAATATATGTCCTTTATAATAACATATCGCTATAACATTCACAAAATATCAGAACAAAAACAACTATTACAAAAAGTTTAACTATATATCTTGATTTGCAAAAAGCAAAAGGCAAAATCACTTTAAATTCTGAATCCGCCCCTTCATTTAATATCATGTCCATTTAAAATTTTTAGAGGAGAGATAATAGACTACTTAGTGGAAAATGCATGACTATTGTTGACGCACTGGATAAGATGGCCACATGAGCCTATTGATTTACTAAGCCATACACATGACAAACAAAAGGAGAAAATAAACATTCCATTTGGGATGAAATGCTCAAGGAGAAAAGGGAAAAAGGGGAGGGAAATATATAACTGTAATCTAATACAACCAATCTGTTTCCAATCATTTTCATTTTGAGTTTAGATAATGCAATATTGTAAGACCAAACACATCACGTTCGGATTAGGAAATAGTCATTTCACACAATTGAAGAGAACGTGGAATTGTGTTGTGTGATAGAAACATGAGCTTCTTGTTCTCACATGGAAGTGTCAAAAACATACATGAGGAAGCAAAAATCAATTCGGCAGTGGGTAAAAGATAACAAACGGAACAAGACACTACATAATTATGCCAAAAGCTTTTTTAGGGCACAAACTGTCTTTTGAAAATTGAAATTAAACAACTTAATTAAACCTATAGTCAGCTTTTTTTAATTTAAATAAGCTACTAAAAACTGATTGAATCTATATATTATTAAAAGAAGAGGAAAAAGCCCTCTGCTTAAGCTAAGTGGCAGCCTAGAAAAAAGTCACATGGCATAAGTAGTTAATAATTAGTTAGTGGTTATTGTTTTTGAATTTAAATATCTATAAAATAAAATATTTTACAATAAATAATGAAAATTAGAAAAAAACTGTTCGTTCAAATTGGAGAGTAGTTTCAAGTTGAATTTTTAAAATTATTTTAAAATAAAAAATTAAAATTTCAAAAAATAAAAACCTGCCAATTAAAATTTCTTTGTTTTTTAAATTTTTTTTTTTTTTAAAATAAAAAGTTTATTTATTCAGAAAATATTATTGAGAAAAAGCCACATGGCATAAGTAGTTGATAATTAGTTAATTAGTTAATAATTAGTTATTGATTATCATTTTTGAATTTAAATATGTAATAAAATAATAAATAAAATATTTTATAATTAAAAAATAAATATTACAAAAATGTCCATTCAAATTGGAGAGTAGTTTCAAGTTGGATTTTTAAATTTTTTTTAAAATAAAAACTAAAATTTCAAAAAATAAAAACCTGCCAATTTAAAATTTCTTTGTTTTTTAATAATTTTTTTCTTTTTAAAAATAAAAAATTTATTTATTCAGAAAATATTACTGAGAATAATATAATAAAATATAAAATAAAAAATATGTATGTTCTATTATATTATAAAGAGAAATTAGCATACAAAAATTTAAATAAAGTAATATGCTAATAAAAATTTCTATTAATAATGTGAAAATATTAAATATTGAATAATTAATAAAGAAAAATATAAAATAAAAAAATTATTTAATGACTATATAAGTCCCTTTGATCGTGCATCTCGCGGGTACGATTATTAGTTTTATTAAAAACACAGGAACAATGCAGTAGAATGAGACTAGGCAAAGCTTGTACAAACGAACTTTTGAGAAAAAGAGGGCAACCTCAATTCTCTATACAATTATGCTTGCTGTTTACCGATTACATTTATTCATTACCGTGTACTCCTACGATTGCTAGGATAATAAATACTGTACGTATGAAATAACATACTAAATGAATTGGGTTGAAAATTCATAGAATTTAAAGAGATAGCATCATACCGACAAGCAAGGACGAATATTGTAACTCGGCAAACCAACCACCTAAAATAACTCGTCATATTTTAGGGTTAGATTAGATATAGTGGAGCTGGCAAAACCTGGAAATTTAAATTCCTTTAGACTATGATTGTCCGTCTTTTAGTAATGAAGACGACATTTCTCAAGATAGTAGTGGTAATAATGGATTGATGGGCGTATCTAAAGCAGAGGGTATGGGTTCAATAGTTCTTATTCATATATTATATTTTTGCCCAAAAAATTATTTAAATATATACAACTTAATAAATTTTGAACCTATAAAATTAGGTGACATATAGTAGAATTGTGAATGTGAACCTATAAAGTTCGAAAAATCTCACTTAATACCTATTAAGCCAAACTATTTACCCTTTAATACTCAGACCCAGACTATTTACTTTTCTTACCCATGCGGCTCAGACTATTTACGCTGCCCATCCATTAGCGGATTCTCATATCCGGTCCAAGCTATTTCACCCAGCAGCCTACGCAATTAGCGGATTCTCATACCCACCGTCATTTAATGCCTCATTAATTTGTTTTCATTCTTTAACGCTACAGAGTTAGTTTCAAAACCTCCATAGCCAAGCCATGAGAAACCATAATTCACCCAACATTTAGTGATTCGACTTTTGAATTTTTTCTTTCGGATGTCTTTCTATCTCTTCGTCTAATAGTAATTTCTGGGCGAAATTTTTGGATGTGAAAGTACATTTTAGTGAAAGTGGATTTTCAAAATCATAAAATTTTTATGTTTGTCTTTGTACTTTTGTGAATCAATATCTGTGTGTTATTTTTTTCACTATGGGTCGGAAGCATTGTGTGCGTTGATGGTGGCGCCGTGCACAACATCATTCTTCAACCCAAGTAGCTTCTGAATCAGTTGCGTCAGCCATGTCCGGTCCTAGTTTTTCATTATTTTCGGATTCTGTCTGTGTTTAGTCCTAACCCTAGCCGTAGTCGTGTTGAAAACATAACTAAAAATGTAGAATTTAGAGGGTGAAAAAAGCAACCATATTGATGCTTCGTCAGTCGATGGAACTCCCTACCAGTCATTACTCGAAAAATATTTCGAACTAGTCATAGCAGGTGCTGCGGTGAATGATAAGGAAAAAGCAAAAGTTGTTGAGGATTCTGAGTTAGGGGGAAGCCAACGTGAATCCGTGCCTGACACAGAGACTCAACCAGTCGATGTTGATTGTAGCGATAGTTCTTAAGTAAAGAAGAA
Source organism: Nicotiana obtusifolia (assembly GCA_002018475.1). Taxonomy (NCBI): domain Eukaryota; kingdom Viridiplantae; phylum Streptophyta; class Magnoliopsida; order Solanales; family Solanaceae; genus Nicotiana; species Nicotiana obtusifolia. The sequence goes on along the minus strand of MCJB01048274.1, from coordinate 75,385 downwards.
AAAAATTGGTGTGACTTTTTGTATTATATTATAGTTATAGTCAGTTGTGGGAACTGGGAACGACCCCGTACAACTGTATACCCTGTTGGTATAGCTATATAATATATTGGTATCATATGTTTGTTGGAACCTCAGTTGCGGGAATGACCCCATACAACTATATACCTTGTTGGTATAGCTATACAGTATATTGGTATCATACCTTTTTGGCTGAATTAATTTCCTTTAATTGGTATGCTATTTGCTTTTTCTTTAATAATAATAGTATAGTACAATATCTTTAAATACTTTGTTATATTAATATGTGGTATTATTTTTTTATTTTTCTCTTTATGCATGTGTGTTACGTAATAGTAGAATAATCATATATAGTTGGCAGGAATTAACCAGCAGAACTGTATGACTTGTTGGTATAATTATATGCCATATTGGTACTATATGGTTGTTGTAATATTTTTTTGTTGTTTTAGCTGTATTTTAAGTGAATTCTATTTCTGAAATTATTTATATGATCATGTTTTGCATTGTTGAGATTTCCTTGTGCCTATGGACATAGAGTATGTGTGTTATGTAATAGTTTTTATAGTTATAGGCAGTTGTTGGAACAACCGCGTATAACTATATACCCTGTTAGTATAGCTATATAGTATATTGGTATATTGGTATCATATGCTTTTGGATCCTTTTTTGGCTGTATTAGCTGCATTTTAATTGGTACACTATTTGTTTTTTCTTTAAAAATAGTAGTATCGTACAATATCTTAAAAATACTTTATAACTGCATACCCTTTTTGATTTTTACCTTTATGCATGTCTGTTATTTAATAGTAGTATAGTCATTTATAGTTGCCGGAATTAGCCAGTAAAACTGTACACCCTGTTGGTATAGTTATATGTCATGTTGGTATCATATGGTAGTTATAACATTTTTGGTTGTTTTAGTTGCATTTTTAAGTGAATTCTATTTCTGCAATTATTTATATGAACATGTTTTGCAGCGTTGGGGTTTCTTTGTGCCTATGGACATAGATTATAAACCAAAGGTAGATTGGAATACCAACTGCAATGTCATTCATCTGTTGACAGAGAATTTAACAAAAAAGCAACTTCGGATGTTTAAGAAACATGCTTTGGATATTTTTTGGATCTGCCACCAATTATTGTGCAAATTCGGGTTATGCACTATTTACTTATTAGAGAAGTACATCATGAGGTGAAAAACAAGATGCGGTTTATAGTGAGTGATTCTAGGTTGAGCTTTGGTTTGGGTGAATTTGCACTCGTTACTAGGCTGAAATGTAAGGGGTAATACAAGTGTAGAGAGCGTACCAGAGAATAGTTTGATTTCAAAATATTTGGGGACCGCATTTGTGACATTGGCCCAACTAGTAGACTGTTTTACGAAGAAGAAATGGGAGACATGCGATGATGCATTGAAGATAGCAGTTCTTTATTTTGTGAACAACTTCTTACTTTCTCTACTCAAACCAAAGATTATTTCACGGTCTTACATTGATTTGGTTGAGTGCGGTGATTTTAATAATTATCCTTTGCATATCGATGTTCATAACGCTACAATCGGCTCGTGTTCCAACAAGTTTCAAGATAAGCCTGCTTTCCGTTGGCTTTACAGATTTGGTTGTACGAATGCTGCCCAAGTTTGGATGGTCACTTTGTTGATCATATGGGAAACAAACTTTCACGAATTCGGAATTGGGTAGTCAAAGGTCAAACACATAATAAGCGAGTTGCTTTCCGAATGTTTAGCTTGCAATGCGAGCAGGTAATTTTCTCATACTTTTATCGCATCTTTTAATGTTTTGGTACAATAGTTTAGTCACAAGTAATTGTAGCAATATCCCAAAGCAATCATCTATTCTATTGATATACATGTATACCATATTGATATCATATGGTAATAAGGATCTTTTATTGCTATTTATACTTTTAATTTTCTCATACTTTTATTGTATTTTTTAATATTTTGGTACAATAGTTTAGTCACAGGTAGTTGTAGTAATATCAAGAGCAGTGATATAATCTGTTGGTATACATGTATACCATGTTGGTATCATTTGATTATATGGACCTTTTCTACTACTTATAATATTATTGTTGCTTATACTTTTAATTTTCTCATACTTTTATTGCATCTTTTAATGTTTTGATACAGTAGTTTAGTCACAAATAGTTGTAGCAATATCCTAGAGCAATGATATACTCTGTTGGTATACATGTATACCATGTTGGTATCATATGGTTATAGGGATCTTTTATCTTTTCATGTTTTGTTATCATTTCTAGTTCTAAATAGTGTCATTAATAATTGCAGCTAAAGAATATCGCCCCAACTGATGCTGAGAAGCAACTATTTGACAGTCAGCCTGATAGCTTTCAGGTTTTTGGCACTTAATTGCCAAAGACACAAAGTATGCATCAAAGTACTTGAGGTAATTCTGAACCTACCAATGCTGAGGTAATGAAGGAGTTAAAAGGTTTGAAACCTTTTGTAGAGACCAAGTTTGAGGAGGTGCTTGCAGCTATTGGCAGGCAACCAATGAAACTAGAGGGAAATTCGATAGTATTGTTCTTTTATATAATATAATGCTATAGTATATTGTTTAAAGATGCAATATATGCTTATGGGATACTATTACATTCTTTACTTTTAGTGCACATAGTATTCTTGTAATATACATAATAATAAAATTATTATTTTCTCATTTTCAGCATAAGCAACAGGATGATGATCCTTACTTTGGTGAGATGCACAATGATTATGACAAAGAAAGCTCTACTTCGGGTAGCCGGGTGCATCAACCTCTTTCTTTCACAGGAGAGGGGGACAATACTTAAGGAGCTTGGGCTACTCAACCAGTTTGAAAGGGGCGATAGTGGGAATGATCTTGTAGTTATTGAAGATAGCACGCCCAAAGCGCCTTCTAGTATGTAAATCACAGATTTAGTTTTTTTTTCATGTTATTTTTTGAAAATAATACTCTTGATTATACTTTTATATGTTTAGTGTCTGATTTTGGTGGGGTTGATCGAGAGGGTGGTTCCAGTGGTGTCAATGTGAAGAACGTCACAGCAAGGCATGGCGTAGTTACTGATGATTTGCATTCCGGTAAATGCTGTATATGCAATTTTTATTCTTTTTTTATTTATTTAACTTTATGTATTTGTGCGTTCACTAACCTTTTTCAAACTTTTTTCAGCCCCCTTTGTAAATAAGCGTGATCTTTACTTGGATTCTGGCTTTGAACTGTCTGCATTTGCAATTGATCAAATCACCCTCATAATACAACAGGCAAAATATAAGCAGCGATCTCATGATGTTAAAAACTCTGGACCTGTTCCATTGCCATCAGCAATCGCTGCACAGACACGATCAGATGCTGTTATTGAGTCTAAAGCTCCTCCTTTACTCTAAAATACTGCTCCACAGGGTACGAGTGTTGATGTTACTAATTCTGAAGTTGGTATGTAAATGAAAGATTCTTTTGATAGTTTTTTTAATTTAAATAGTGATGTTGATAATGCTTTTATGTGTTCATCATCTCGGGTTGATGGTGTTGGTCAAGCGTATGTATGCGGCAGTAATGTGAATTTGCCTTCTGGTAACGTCTTCTATATATAACTTTTCATTTTATTTTATTTTAAAAAAAAAAAATTCTTAACTTTGTATATTTTTTGATTCACTAGCATTTTGTAATTTAAGCTCCCTGTCGACACGAGGGTGATCTTGACTTGGATTATTATTTTGAATATACTGATTCTCAACATGATCTAATTATTGCCATTACACAAGGAAGGAGACGTAATGTAAATCAATCTGGAAAAAAACTGATAACTCGAGATGTAAATAATTTTAAACCTGATCAGTCGGTATCAAGAACTGTTGCCCAGACACAAATAGATTTTGAAATAACTCCTGCAGATTTCACATGGCGAAGGTGCCCTGCATCTGTAAAACAGTCGTTGTATAGGAATGACTGACAATCTAGTATTAGTGCAGTTGGGGGATCCTCGAAGGTTATCAAAGGAAGATTTTCATTTGTAAATAATATTTCAGTGGCTGGTGATTATAAGCTTACGACTGCATTCTCAATCTCTGTTGAAGCAGACATGCAATTGGGAGAATGCATATTCGTTTTCATGTTTTCTTAATTTTTGTTGATGTATTTCTTATCCATATCTTCTTTTATACGAAATAGGGAAGTGTATTTACTTCGTGATCGAGAGCTGGACCCTTGTTTTGACTTTGAGTTGAACAGATTGATGATAAGATATTTTTTCACACATTAAACTATTCTGGCAGGTCGCTATCTAGTTCGGTATGTGTACGACTTTTTATTTTTATTTTTATATTAGTTCATGCATATTGTTATTGTTAGTTATGTTTTCTTCCTATCTTTTTTGCAGCATTTGAATATTATATTCTACTATCTTAGGAAGAAGGCGAAATATGAAATTAATATGCCAATCAAAGTCACAACTACAAATACTCTTTTTAATAATATCATTCAAAGGGTTTACACAAAATTTGTAGAAGGTAGGAAATAAGATCATTTGATTGATAAATCAGACGATATCATGGAGTACATAAAAAGAATTTAGGATGCATTGCAACACTCCATGGCACCAGGTTGATCATGTCCTCTTTCCAATTAATTTGGCAGAAAAGTGACATTGGATATTGGGGTGTGTGTCATTCCATTAGAGATGTTTTTATGCATATGACTCTCTACGTAGTCGAAAGCACAAAAAAGCTATTCAAAAGGTGGCAGGGGCATATGCTGTGTTGATATCCCTGTTTCTAGTTACCATTGAATTTTATAACCAAAGAATTGACATTGTAGTAGAAAATGGTCTGCACATGAAAAAGGACTTGACTGATCCATTTGAGATTGAACTGATTACAAATCTGCCAACACAGCAAAATTCGTAAGAATAGTTATCCTTTTTACTTTGTTTTCCTCATTCATATTAATATTTTTCACTATTAATCGATTTTTATATTCTATTCATTTGTTTTATTTCAGAGATTGTGGAGTATACGTTGCATGCTTTGCAGAGTACATTATTGAAGGTCTTCCAATCCTTGTTGCTAATTTTGATGTGGATGGTCTTGGAGCTAGGTTTGGTATACTGCTGTGACACTATGGGAGGAACAAACAGTTGCATGGTGAATCAAGTGAATCTGAGGCTCCAGTAGTAACAAAAAAGACTCGTGGAAAGAAGAGCAAGAAGTAGTATAGGTCTCTTTTTGCTTTTAGTTAATCGTAGCATGAAAACTTTGCAGGATTTTAATAGTTTTTGATGAAGTGTGGTATTTTGCATTATTAGATTGTAAAAACGCTAGCTTTTAAAAGTGTGTTCTAGGAATACAATTGTAATAGTACAATATATTGCTATAACTGTTTTAATGTTGGAATCTATCTTCAGTTTGTTTTATTAGGCTTTTCTTAGGTTTCTTCAATAAAGTTGTTGGTTTATTAGCAGTGTCTTTCGGAGAGAAAATGTTCTCAGCACTTGAAGTCAAGTCATTAGTGCAGAAAAGGGCAGCACTGTTAGTTCCTACTCCTACTGCCATTTATAGTGGGAGGAGCACTGTTAGTTCGTTGTAATACAGCAGCAGAAGTTGTTTTTGGAGGTGTATTTTTAAGGGAGTTACGACATTCAAAAAGTGGAATTATGTTGCTATTTGGTTGAAGAACATGGCGATTATTGATTTGAATGAGAAGAAATATTTTTAGAGCGAATTGGTTTTGAATTTATATGAGAGCAGTTTTTAGTTGTAGTTGAAGCTAAGAAATTCGGTGCAGATTTTGCATTGCTGTACCAGTTGTATTCTGTAAAGATTTTGGTTCAGGTATATTAGTGCAGTAGAACTATATATCAATAAGGTATATAGATATACCATTTGGGTATCACTTTGTATTTGAGTATCTTTTTGTTATACTTCAATATTGACATGAGTTGCAAAGTGTGCCCATTTTGTTAAGGAAGTGTGTGCAGATGTTGCTTTCTTTGGTGCACCACTTGTATTTCTACACATATTTTGGTTTAACCATATTAGTGCAATACAACTATATACCAATAAGGTATACAAATATACCATTCAGGTATCACATTGTTTAAGTACCTTTTTCCCTACAATAACTGCATGTAAATGGCTTCCAATTTGTTATACTTCAATACTGACATGACCTGCAAAGTGTGCCCATTTTGTTAACGATGTATGTACAGATGTTGCCTTTTGGGACCCACTTCTATTTCTGCACATATTTTAATACCAATAAGGTATATAGATATACTAATAAAGTATACATATATACCACTTGGGTATCATTATATTTTAGCGTCTTTTTTCCTGCAGCAACTAGATGTAAATGCATCCCACTTTTATATACTAAAATGGCAATAAACAAATTCTTGTTGAAAACACAAATAGCCATATAAATTTTTTGGCAAAAATAATTTGGCAAAGAATCACCATACCAAATATACGTCTAGTACAAGACATGCATTTCATTTCTTTGCATTCAAATGATATGATAATCTACGATAGATGAGTTCTATAAAAATATTGATATATTATACTAATCTCTCTTTGGAATAATTCGGCACGTTCTCCGCTTGTGTTCTTTTTTCCCGCATAGTGCACATGTAACTGTATTTCCTTCCCAACCTTCTATGCCTCTCTTCTTTTTAGGTCTTCCTGGTTTGATTTTTCCTTTTGGTAGTAGTACCACCTGCTAAGAGACATGTTCTGAAATTTGTCACGTTGTTTCATCCGGCAGAGGGTTTACTGGTATCTCATATGTTTTCAGCAAGTAGTCTATGTTGTAGTAATCCGAGAAATTCTTGTATGAATTCATATGAAATTTTTGTATAACTGCCATTGCATGTAGACATGGAATATCGTCTAGCTGAAACCTTCCACAAGTGTAGTTTTTTCATGTAGGCGCACCGCATTTCTTGTTTGGCCATCAATTACTAAATATAAGAATTGAGTTGATGGCAACACCTAATATAATTTTAATTAAAAAAAATCATTAGCTGTATGAAGTAATAGTATTTTTAATAACAATATGCAGTTGTTTAGTAAAATCTCTAAAGTGTAGAAGTAAAACTACAGTACATGCAGTATTTTTATGATTATGAAAATGCATACAGTCATCGTCTATGATATGATAGTATTATCTGCCAATATCTTTTCATACTTTATATCGATCTGCATAAATGATTCCACGACATCCTCCCGATTGGTGTAATTCCATTTCTGAATCAACGTCGTCATAAAGTCAAGCAAATTCACAACTGGGAGGGCTCTTGCGTGCTTGTTTGCTGCATTTACTGATTCTGCAATATTCGATGTCATAGTCATGGTTCTATTTGCCTTGGAATGTGTCGGGGACCATTTATCATATCCAATATCCATCAAGTATGTTTTTACTCTATTATCAATAGCTTCTAACTCTGTCATATGTCTGTTGAATTCTTCAATAGTGTATGTTTTAGCTAACACAAAGTTACTTCTTTGATTTATTTTTGGCTCTTCCTGAAGTTCGTCTTTATATTGTTCCACAGATGGAACATACATGCACAATGAGGGACTTCTGGATAAACAATTGAAGTTGCTCTCCGTATACCATCATGCATGTCTGACACAATGCACATTCCCTCTCTTTGTCCATAGGTTTCTCTAAACTGCAAAAAGAACCACTCTCCCCATGCATCGTTTTCCGAATCAAAAATTGCATATGCAAAGGGTAGAATTTGTCCTGTAAAACCAAAGAAAAAAATATTAGTTATAACACACAATATTAATATATCATTTTATATAGTAGTATAATCATATGTTGGTGCAGGTGTGTAGCAAAATAATTATATACTCTGTTGGTATACTTGTATACTATATTGGTATCATATGATATTTGAATATCTTTTTTCCTGCGTTAACTGAATGTAATTGTATTTTATTTTAAATAGTAAAGTACATCAATTATTCAATATTGATTCTGAGATAACTTTTTTTCTTACTCTCTGCGTCTTGCGTGGAATCCGTGAGTATGATCTCTCTATATGTTGACTTTTTAAAAAACTTTCATCAACTACAACTGTTGGCCTACAATAGATCCAGCCTCTAATCGATGCATATATAGCTATGAATGCATACAAGATGCTCCCATCTACTTCAGTGTGTAGTCGTGTCACTAATCCTGGGTTAGCATACTCTAACATGTAAAGATATGGTGGTACTTTCTTGTATGACTCACTTGGTGTTCCTCTTGACAACTGCATTGCTTTTTCTTTTGATCTCCATGCTTGCATGTAGCTTAAGTCCATACCACATGATTTTTGGATGTCTTTCTAAATATCCGTTGGTGTATATATTATTTTCGGGTCAACAAGTTTATCTTGTACCACAACTGCAACAAAAGCTGAGATAACTTGCTTTTGTGAATAAAATCTCTTATCACTGAAACAACTGTGGACATAATTGAAATCTATCACTTTGAAAAGATTTGATGCTCATAGGCTTGATGCTTTAAATCTCCAAGTGCACCTTTCATCCACGCAGTCAAGAATATACCTGTTTATAATACAAATATAGATATGTATCATGTTTTACTGATAAAAAACCCACACAAAAAGTATAATTTTGTACTTATATAGTATACTCGTATAGCATACTTATATAATATATTAGTATCAGCTTTTACAGATAAAAATACAGACAAACCAGTACATTCTATACTCACATAGTATACTGATTTAGCATACATATATACTATATCGGTATCATGTTTTACTTATGAAAACACACACAAACCAGTACAATTCTATACTCACATAGTATACTCATATAGCATACTTATATACTATATCAATATCATCTTTTACTGATAAAAAACACAGACAAACCAGTACAATTCTATACTCACATAGTATACTAATTTAGCATACATATATACTATATCAGTATCATGTCTTACTGATAAAAACACACATACAAAAATCAGTACAATTCTATACTCACATAATATACTCATATAGCATACTTATATACTATATCAATATCATCTTTTACTGATAAAAAACACAGACAAACCAGTACAATTCTGTATATACTGATTTAGCATACATATATACTATATCGGCATCATGTTTTAATGATAAAAAACATACATACAAACCAGTACAATTCTATACTCATATAGCATACTCATATAGAATCCTGATATTTTTTTTTTAAAGCAATTATACCTCTAAGATGATTGCTTAGAGGTTATATATATATATATATATATATATATATA
>MCJB01048274.1:0-65910 GCA_002018475.1 Nicotiana obtusifolia | reverse complement strand
AAAAATATTTTACAAATTGTCCAGAAATAAAAAGCTAAGGATTAAATAAACTACTATATGACAACTATCTATTACAACTTATATCACAACCAAATTTCCGTATGTGAAGGCATGTGTTTTCATCCGCCTTTGCAAAACAATGCAGCACCTCTATTGCTCTCACTAGGCGCCGGGATTTGCGTTTTAATGGATGACACTCTTCCTTCACGTTGCGTCGTTGATTGTGTACTTGTTGTAATGGTCGAAGGTGAACATTAGCTTCTGTTAAATCAGATTTTGGCGTCGATCAGCTCCACTCGATTTTCTGTTGGAAATCAGTCAGAATGGCTTCGATCAGTTCTTCTGATGATCTCGATTGCTGCCACTACCCTCGAAAATTTGATGTCGATTGCTGGTGTGGAACTCAGTAATCATTTCCTCTATTGTTCCTTGACAAATACCAGCAATCTTGAGTGTATTTATTCCAATGTGGTCGATCATATCTGGAAATGAGATTTCGATTGAAAAACTGGACTTCAACACAAGGTATCGAGGTACCCTGTGCCTTCGATGCAGAACAGACTAAGCTCGATTCATCGAAAGCATGACCTTGATTTTTGATAATCCTTTGCTCCTGTTTATCTCAATTGTCTGATAATCAAACTTGTGCAGTCTTCATATAGCATTAGTACACTTCCACAATGAGCATGTGAACATGCTAATACCACTGGGAAATGTTCTAATACTATATGAAGTTGTCTGCCCATAGGCCACTTTCCAGTATTCTTCTTGCTGCACTTGGTGGTTCCCTAAAAGCAGTGAATTTGCGTCGAACTTGTGGAATATTTTTTATATAGCATTAGTACACCTCCAGAATGAGCATGTGAACATGCTAATACCACTGGAAAATGTTCTAACATTATATGAAATTGTCTGCCTTGGTACTTCATCCAGCTACAATTGTTCTCCAGTGAAAAAGATACTCGACAGTAGCAATGTAGACTGTCCCCTTCTCGACCTCGAACTTCTAAGCTGTCCCCTTTTTGATTTTTGATGTCGATCATGTAAGATGTCCTCCAATGCTTGCCTTCCAGTCGAACCTGTAGAATAATTGTCTCCTTGAATGTGCTCGATCCAGCTGGTAGAGCAGTTTTCTATATGTTCGCAGCACGAAGGACAATGAAATTCAGTTCCATAATCAAAAAGTCTGATCGATGCTGCTGAAGTTTGATTCCAGTGACTTCGATGCTTATTTTCCAATGTTTTCTTAGCATCAATTTGTGATAGCCCAGTCTTCTTCTCAAGTCCAGTTGCAATCTTCACCAACTTGGGTTGTCTTTCAGTCCATTTCGACATGTTTTCTAATTGTAGTAGAGGCTGCATTGTCAAAGCTTAGTAACAGTTGTTCTGTTGATGTGATGAAGTTGGTACAGTGTCCTATAATGCATTTGTCATAGAATGTTATCACATCTCCAGAATGAACATGTGTACATGTTGATACCACTGGAAGATGCTCTAACATTCTATGAATTACTCTGCACATAGGCCATAGTTCAACTCATCTGGGGGTCTTCTTCTGCCAGTTTTGAATCTTAAATTGGGTGTCTGCTGTTTATCGAGATTGATGAGCTTCCTTGCCTCGCTTGGTAATTCATTGAATGAATTGAATTGTGTCGTTCCTGCAAAATTAAACACCATGTTAGCTAAAAAGTCCGCAACAGTGTTGCCCTCCCTCATTACATGTTGCACTATGACATTGACATTGTTCATCATTTGTCTAGTCTTCTTCACATCTGAGCTAATTGACCAAGGTGTATCCCAGTCGCCATTTACAACCTTGTACAAAAGCAATGAATCTGTTTCTAGAATCAAAGGATGTAAGTCATTGAAAAGACAGTATTGCAGTCCATGTAGCATTCCTTTTGTTTCAGCAACCATGTTATTTGTGAGTCCTATGTATACTGCTTGAGCGTACACAAAATCACCCTCATCCTTCCTAACACAGTATCCAAAAGAACTAGGCCCAGGATTACCCTTCGACGCACCATCTGTATTGCATTTATACCAGCCTCGAAATGGGAATTGCCATATAATTCTCCTTGTGATGACTACAGGTGTATAACATTCCAGAAAGTGAATTATGTCAGGCCATAATGGAGGTATATTTGTTAACCATGGGTACGTAGCCTTTGCTAAGTAATACAACATCTTGTTGACTTCATGACAGACCCTATTTGTTGACACACTGCCTCCATGTTTCCCTTTATTTCTTTTCTTCCACAGTTCCCAAGTGATAATAGCAGGTACAGCTTGAAGCAATGGTCGCAACTTTGCACAACATTTAAAATTCCAGCAGGCTCTTATCACTTGCTTCAGCTTATTAAGTTCACTGTTATTCCTGCTGCCTTCATGAACATTGTCCAAACCTTCACAGCTGTAGGGCTTGATAAAAAGATATGTTGAATTGTCTCTTCTTGAGGTTGCTGACAACACCAACATCGCGACGTAACAATGTATCCTTGTCTCCTCCACATGTCATCTGTAGGTATTTTGTTCCTCCACAACCTCCAGAGAAAGAATGAGATCTTAAAAGGTAATCCCTTGGTCCAAATTAGTTCCAATTCTCTGTTTTGGTTTGCTCGATGCCTCAAGATTTGCCAAGCAGTAGTCACTGAGAATCTACCAGATGGAGTTGGCATCCAGTAAGGTCTGTCCCATCCTCTCTCATCTTCATGAACATCCACATTCTCTTTCACGTGTGTAGCTATTTCTTCTGGAAATAACTGGTACAGCAGTTGATTATTCCACATTCCTTGTTGTCGCAGTTCACTAACATCTTGATATTCTTCTTGTATGTTGAATTCTTCTGTAACAACATGGTACAATGGCCCCAGTCCTGTCCAATTTTCATGCCATATGCTTGTTGTACCACTGTTTATTTCCCACAGAATTTCATGTTCGACACTGTCTCTTGCCATCAGCATTTGTTTCCAAACATGCGACCCACCTCTAAACTGCACTGTAGTAGGTAATTCCTTCTTGCAGTACTTGTTCCACATAAAATTGGACCACAATGTTTTTGTAGTTCTGAATTGCCACCACAACTTTGCAAATAAAGCTTTCGACACATCCTGTAACAGCCTAAAGCCCAGACCACCTTCTTCCTTAGGTAGGCATAAATTTGCCCACGAAGACCAGTGTCTGCTTCTTCCTTCTTCTTTGTTGCTCCAGAAGAATCTTGCGAACATTTTGTGCAAGTGTTCCATAAGATTTTTTGGTGGAGCGATGACAGAAAGCATATATACCGGCATACTTTGAAGTACACTCGAAATTAGAATGACCTTTCCTCCATATGATAAGATCTTACCCTTCCAAGCATGTACCTTGTTTTTGACCTTTGAAATAATATCATTGTAAAATTCCTTTCTTCTCCTTGTGTGAAATATTGGATAGCCCAAGTACTTGAATGGAAATTGACCTCTCGAAAATCCAGTAACTTCTTGAACTGATCTTACTAGCCCCTGTGATATATTCGTGCGCATGAAGAAAGAACTTTTAGCCTTGTTGATTTCCTGTCCTGACACTTTCTCATATTGTCGCAACACTGTCATTATTTTGCTTAATGATTGGGTATGTGCAGAAGCAAAAATAATTGTGTCGTCAGCGTATGCCAAATGGTTCAAAGGTTCAGACCATTTTGGCAATCCAAATCCAATGTATGAGCTGTCTTCGAATAACTTATTCAAAGATCTGGAAAGCACTTCGGCAGAAAGAATGAATAAAGTCGGTGATAATGGATCTCCTTGTTTCACCCCCTTGTCGATTTGAAGAAACCTGTCGATTGTCCATTGATTAATACTAAATACCAATTGTTCGACAGTAAATTCCAAATCATTGTTATAATGCGGACAAACCTTCTTGGGCATAATTTATTAACCTGATATTGACATTTTTATCTAACGACATACTGTTTCATAACGAGAGCCAGCAGGTTCTTGTCTTTGTAAATTTGTCCTTTTTCAACTTTTTGATGAAATTGATCAGTTATGACGTTTGCATCATCAAGTTCTATATCTGTGTCATCTCCTTCTTGCACATCAAAAGTACTAATCATATCACTGCTTTCACATTGTGCAATTTCTGATGAAATTGTAGCAACATTGAAACTGAAGGTGCTTGCAGCTATACTATTTTTAGCAAATGACATGGGAGTGTTGTCATCCCTGCACTTGATTTTTTCAATTCCATGAAAACACTAACACTCATATCGCTGCAAATTGTAATTGGTGGATATCCTTGAGCAATAGCATACTGAATAACTATTGTGTTACTGTCCTCTTGCAGTTGCTTTGCAATCTCTCTGAGAAGTTGTTCAAATTTCCAACAGGTCTTTATTAGAATTGCAGCAACATGAAAATTTATGAAATTATGGTTATCATCCCATTCTCCACTATGCTGCAGCAGATTTGGTATATTTTCCATGATATACAGATATGAAGTTATAACTACTTTTATGTACAAAATCGAATCTCGACAGTGTTGACGTCAAATACTGAATTTCAACAAAATATTTTTCGAACTCAAATCAGCTGTTATGATTCAAACCTCCAGATCTTCAAACTGAGAACATAATTTTCAGTTAAAAATTCAGAAGTTTGAGCGCTAAACTTCTGTAATATGCAAAATCAAAATCGGAACAATATGATGCGAATTTGAGCATCAAAAGTTTCAGCATCTTCGAAAGTCAAATCAGCTGCTATGATTCTAACAGATTGATACTTCTACAAAATTTAAGGAGAAAAAGTCGAATTTGAAAGAGAAATCAGCATCTTCGCTCTGTTTTTCAGGCTTGCGATCTTCAAATCTACAGCAATGATTCTGTGATGCTGGTGAAAATCTCAATTTTTGAGCACTAATTTTTGTGAAATTCTACCAAATTTAAACGGCTTTTCCGTTTTTATAGGTAGGATATTAGCATGGGTAATTATTTTGAGATACTCCGTTTGTTTATTAAATGGGTAGGGAATTGTAATTACTTAATGGTAGAGTTCTGCTATGGGTATAGCAGGGTAAATTTATTTTCACTTTTATAAGTGCTCCTATCTTTTCCCCATAAAGTTCAAATCCTGAATTCGCCTTATCCACGAGTCTTTGCTTGATTAAATTGAAGAGCTCGCAGTCGGTGGACTTGGGCTTATGTATGATGGGTGTCTCGCTTCTAGTAGTCCTCTACTCGTAACGCAGCAAACTAGTGATAGTGTTGAGATGGAATTCTGTCTTCCAATTTCTATTGTTGTTTTTTCAGAATCAAATTGGGAACCATATCACAAAAGAGGTTGGAATCTCCATCTGTCTATAACTTGATAAAGTACATTTAAATTTAGTTTGTAATACTAAAATATAGTTCTTAACTCTTTAGAAATCAAACCAAGCACAGAAAGCCTTCTCTTTGTTAAGCACAGCTCAACTCGTTTATGATTTTACAGATTACTCAAAGCAATGTCTTAAACTAAATACAGTACTGTATACTGTTCTGCATTAGGGAAATTGGAAAAAGAGTCCCAACTAGAGATTCTCAGCGAACTAACAGGAACAGAATTTATAACCAACCCCCCCCCCCCCAAAAAAAAAAAAAAAAAAAAAAAAAAAAAAAAACCCAACCAACAGAAGTATACAGAAATTAGACATTGTAAGTGCATAAAATGGCAAGACAAGAGGAGTGAGAACTCAATAACTAAGATACTAAACATCTTAATATCTACATATGTTTATCTTTCTCATTTGCTGCTTCATAGGGTAAGACACATAACAGGATTAGTAGAAGTGCAGAACAAAGAAAGTTAAGCAAAAATATCTTCAGTAACAAATGATGTTTCGATATCCATACAAGTGTCAGGTGGACACTGAAGTTGTTCATAGTTTATTTGTCGAGAAGCTTCATATACAGCAATACCAACACTTACCGATAAATTCAAGCACCTAACATATGTTTCAACCATGGGAATACGTAGGGTTCCTCCTCCAAGAGATTCACTCTTGCAATCAAGCAGGGCTTCAGGTGGTAATCCTTTAGTTTCTGAGCCAAATACAAGCCAATCACCCTTTTTGTAGGAGAAGTCCTGCATCAATGATACTAGAGTTACACCAAATTTGCATTATAAGGATGGATGTGCTTGTATTAATCCGGCTTTCATCGTAAAAGGGAGTGGATGGGCACGAACCCCCTTAATTAACATGATGTGTTTCATTAGACCGAGAACCTTAGATGAGAAAAGCAACAATGCTTGGCTTGGTAAGAACTGTAAGAGGAAAATCTTCGGCTTGTCAATAAAAAATACTTCTGGAGCCAAGAAGAGTTCCAATTTAGCCATGTTCCTTACAATTTTCAAATGCAGTCAAGAAAGCAAAGTGGAAACATAATTTTTGCTCCTTTCTGTCCACGTATTGGAAACAAATAATTGAAGTGGTGTCGCTACCATTTTCTTGTTCTATCGAAATTATTTTCCTTTGTGCCTTCTGCCTCCTACTTCTCCAACCTCAGCAGCCAAATAAAAGGAAATAACATAAAAGAAACGACTGCCAGTTTTTTGTATGGCTAGCTTAGCAACAGCTAAAGTAGTTACTTTTTTCTTTAGACAGACACAGACAGCATTTGGCTTCTCGGTAAAACGCTCACCAGTAACTCAACTATGGCTCAGTTCCAAACTTGTTGGAGTCACCGAGGAAGAATAATAGTATAAAACTGTAAGGAAAAAGGAAAGCTGAAAGCAACTGAAATGATATGCTCAAAATCATTTGAAATTCTTAGAACATGAGAGAGAGACGGAAAGTATTTAAGACAGCAAAAGGTGGTTGATCAGAAAAACTGTAGGGCCTCATCTAAAAGAATTTCGACTAGGCCTAAAATTAATTTAATTTAAATAAGTCTTGCATCCAAATACTTTATGGCCAATGTCAGATAAACTAGACGAAAATCTGCAACACCAGCATTTAGTGTACCATTACAGAATTTACAGTGACAGCAAAAAGATTTCATTCTATGTTTTGTTCCAAGTCAAGACAGAATAACTTATTTTCATTTTGCTAATATATTTCCCGGGGGTAAAAGCTGAGAGAAATATATGAGTTGAAAAAAAGCATTTAACTTACTGAATGTGTAGTTGTTCCTCTCTTTGTAAATGCCAACAACCTCTTTTCCCCAGCCTGAACAGAAGGAAAAAGAATGAATTTAGTCCAAGTCATCTGAATGTTTTGAAGGTAGACGAATGGGGTAAAAAGAAACCTGTCCCCTGAAATACTCGCGGAATTCATCCCAAGACCGATGCACTTTGACAACAACGTATCTGTTGCGAATAGTTAACAGTTGAAAACTTTCTGAAAATCGCCAACCATACAATATAGAGATCTACAGACTACAGATACACGCACTATTGAGCAGCAACCGAAGAAATGACATTTGAAAACATGACTACCGAAGAAATGACATTTGAAATACTGACATTTGAAAGCAAAACAGGACAATCAATGAGTAAAGCTATGGGTATTAAGCAGCTATTCATATATCTCTAACTATATCAAATATAGATGTCAAAAGATCTGGCAAGTCAAGAAACAGGCAAAGAATCCAAAAATAAAAATAACAAACTAAAGAATATAAATGATAATCTGCAGTTCCACAACAATTAGTAAAAAAACAAGCATAAAAGATTCTGAAGAGTTTCAGATATCAGTACATTGCACCGGAACACCCTCCTAGATCAAAGATATTATAAAATCACAACTAGTGAACTGCTGAAAGGATACGGCCAATAATCAAGTCCAGCGCGCTTCAACTTGGTATTATCAATTGGAAATCCTAACGGCTGCAGAAGCAAAGAAAATTAAAATATGGGTCTTGATGTCACTAGTAAAAGAAGCCAGTAGATTTTACTGGTCAAAAGTAACAGCTGTTCTAGCGCCATGCAAAATACTACAGAGATACTTAAACTAAAAAATGTGCATAGATACCTCAACTAGGTGCAGTCCAACAGCTGATGCTGCACAAGTTCTTGCTATGCTTCCAGTGTTTCCAGGTATCTGTTAATACAGAGAAATAGAAGAGATGGAACCATTCAGTTGTTTTGCAATCCAATAATATGTGTTCTAATGTTTATGTGATCGTTAGTTTCCCTGCTTATGAAGATGAAGTAATAAACACACCATCAAAGAGAAAATGTAAACATCCTATGGCATAGAATGATAACGTTGTATGATTCACCTATTTAACTTCTTTATACACTAACAAATTGCAGACAAAAATCCATGTATCTCCTGCTGGACCAAGCTGATGGAAACTGTCAAATCTCAAACTGTATCAAAGCATCGGCTATCAGTACCTTTTAATCAAAAGAATCTTTTTTACAGACTCTTTAAGTTAGAAAAAATACCTTTAATTACCTATAGGAGGCGGGGCCAGGGAGAGGGAAGAGAAAGAGAAATTTCCTTAATTTGTTAAGATAGGGGAAAGAAATAGAAAGTTTCTCAAGACGGACTAAATGAACTGAAAAGTTAAGTCAGGATAACATGGTTGGACACTGGACGGTCATACACTTCTGCAGGCTCCTACCTGTTTTTGTCACCTTCTCCAGTTCACATACCACACAGAGGAAATATTTATCCAAGACGCTGGCGACAAACAGAGTAGTAACTTTGGGAAGATAAACAAACTTACTTAGCTAGGTTACATCATAAGGCCCATCAAAATTGGATCTGTAACTTACACTAAACCCAAACCATTCCAAAATCTTGACATTTGTCAAGATCTTAATAAGTAAAAGAACCATTAACACTGTTACAGTCCCTTATATCCTTAACATGTTAATTATTGCAAAACCACCCAACCAACTAATAAGCTCAAGAAAACTGAACTAGGATACTTAAGGTTGCAGCACCTGATATTTTGCTTCAGATTTATTTAAAAAATTACTATATATTTTGGCCTCAGTGTGTGTCTGTAGCTCAAAAGACATTCACTAACACTGCGTATTAGATTTATGATTATACTATAGTTACTTCTAGTACGAAGCAGACACTAATAATTGATTGCATTTAGTGGAATTCCAACCCATCTAGAAATCAAGAAATGCCTAATTCACATTGCAAAATTAAGTAATTTGATTGGCAAAATAATATTGAACTTCCTTTATAGACAGGAACATATTCCAGCTCACAAATTCCAATTCATTCATGTTCAGATAGCACTCTATCAATAGCATATCCAACTACTTAACCGTTTTATAGGTTGTGAAAAGAAAGTGTAAGATCCCAATTCCACTTAATACCTACTACTAGTCTACTACTAGTCTCTCCTTGTTTATGACGCATTCCTCTCATTTTTCTTGTTTTTATTATGACCGAGAAATCCATCTGAGACCGACCCTTAGGACCAACCACAACCTTCAAAACTCGGGGATAATGGTGTGTACGGGTAAAAACCGGGCTCATGATACACTCTGGCCTCAAAACGAGCTCAAGATATAATTATGAAAGATCGGAATCAAAGCAAGAATATCCTCGAGTCAGAGTACGGGGTCTGACCATCGATCCTCGATAATATCGGGGTCATGATTCAAGATCGACCTAAAAACTGAAGGACTTCGGAGAGTGTCACCGGGCAATTAAGCACGGCCAACAGGAGGCCATAATATTCGTGATCAACCGGATATCAGGGCATGGATCTTGGCACGTATCGATGAAGAAACGGCAATCAGTTAAATAGAATATCTTTTACCTTTTATAGAGTTATACTTAGAGTAGAATTCCCCTACTATATAAAGGGAGGGGGGGAGTCTGATGATTCATGAGGCACGTATTCCAAGGCAATATATATTATTTCACCGTTATTCTAAGCTTTTCTTTCATTCATCAATATTGACCATTGTGAGCCCGGGTCAAGGGCAAATAGTTCACTAAGTCTGAGGACATCTTCCCCGTGTGGTTGAATTTACTGTATTTCTATTTGTTCGTTTTAATCCAATTTATCGTTTTGTATCAAATTAATCCATGTATCCTTAAAACCATTTACAAATTTAGTTGTTATCCGATTTTGAGGGTAAACAGTTTGGCGCCCACCGTGGGGCTAAGGATAATAGTGGCAATTTGCTACAAATTTCCATATAACACCCTACTTCACACTTGTTCTTTGAATTGTCTTTGATTTCAGGTCTGCGTTTAAAATGTCGAACTCCCAATCTGCCTCTCTAAATACGATGCCGAGTCTAGCCACCATGGCGAGAACAACAATATAGTGCCTGGTAACAAGGTGCCCCTCATCGATCTCAACGGAATTCCGATCGCGGACCCGATCTACGCCAGCTCACATGTGGCCATCAACACAAATTTGCCCACCGATCCTGAGAACAGCATCGGTGGGGGAGTCCGGTCGACAGCCCAAAATGCTCGTGAGGGTGAAAGAGATGAGATCAGCTTAAGAGTGATATTCGAAATGTTGCAGGCCCAGCAGACATCGATAGACCAACTGCAGAACCGAAGCCGCGCTCCCAGTAGAGTTAAGCCCGAATCATCCGGGGAAAACACTCGCAAAAATGAACCAGCCGCAAATAGGCCAAATGAAGCTAAACCCGGGACCCAACCCCGAGATAATAAAGATGATCGAGGAAATGAAAAAACGGGTGAAAACGGAAGAAAAGAACATCGAAGCTAACGATGAAAAGGAAGAGACTTACAACTCCAGGGTCGACCAAATCCCCGGAGCGCCACCGATATTGAAAGGCCTAGACTCGAAAAAGTCTGTTAAAAAACCCTTCCCTCCGAGTGCAGCCCCAAAGCCGATCCCTAAAAAGTTCCGGATGCCTAAAATTCCTAAGTACAACGGAACAACTGACCCAAATGAACATGTGACCTCATACACGTGTGCCATCAAGGGGAATGACCTAGAAGATGATGAGATCGAATCTGTCTTGCTAAAAAATTTGAGGAGACCTTGTCAAAAGGAGCTATGATATGGTATCACAACTTACCACCCAATTCTATCGACTCATTTGCCATGCTTGCAGATGCTTTTGTAAAAGCACACGCCGGAGCCATCAAGATCGAGACAAAAAAATCGGAAATTTTCAAGGTAAAGCAAAGAGATAACGAGATGCTCAGGGAGTTCGTATCAAGATTTCAAATGGAATGGATGGACCTGCCACCGGTGGTAGACGATTAGGCCTTCACCCAATGACTCAATACTCGAAGCTTGTTGGCTTCACAGCAGTTGAAGCAAAATTTGGTAAAATATCCGACCGTAACTTGGGCCGATGTACATAACCAATATCAGTCAAAAATTAGAGTCGAAGATGATCAGCTTGGGGCCCCTTCCGGGTCTGTTTATCCTGTCCGAGCTAGTGACAGACCTAAAAGAGACATTGATCATGAACCAAGGTCAAGTAGGGATTGATATCAGCCGCACAACGGTGATCGTAAGGGTAACGGATCTGGACGAAACCTTGTGAGAAATGAAAGGAGAACCGATCGGAGTCAAAATAACCGGGGACTCATGAGCAAAAACGGCTTTGACAGGCCTGTCGGGCCTAAGGAAGCGCCGAGGTTATTGGAGTACAACTTCAACGTGATGCTGCCACTATCGTATCCGCCATCGGACGCATCAGAAACACCAAGTGGCCTTGACCTCTACAGTCTGATCCAGCCCAAAGGGATCCCAACTTTATATGCAAGTATTATAGCACACACGGTCACAGAACAGAGGATTGTCGACAATTAAGGGAGGAGGTAGCCCGATTATTCAACAACGAACATCTCCGGGAGTTCCTGAGCGATCGAGCCAAAAATCATTTTAGGAATAGAGACTCTAATAAACAGACCGAGCAGGAGGAACCTCAGCACGTCATTAACATGATCATCGGTGGGGTCGACGTTCCCTAGGGACCGATGTTAAAGTGCACCAAAGTATCCATCACGAGAGAAAAACGAACTCGAGATTACGTTACAGAAGGGACCTTGTTTTTGAACGATGAGGACGTTGAAGGCATCGTGCAGCCCCACAACGATACACTATAATATCTGTACTCATAAATAAATCTCGAGTTAAGCGTGTGTTGATTGATCCAGGTAGCTCGGTCAATATCATTAGATCGAGGGTCGTGGAATTGGTTTTGCAAGACCAAATCATGCATGCAGTCAGGGTTCTAAACGGATTCAACATGGCGTGCGAGACCACTAAAGGGGAGATAACATTACCGGTGAACACCGCCGGGCCATTCAGGAAACGAAGTTCTGCGTGATCGAAGGAGACATGAGATACAATGCTTTGTTCGAAAGACCATGGATTCACAAACATGAGGGCAATACCCTCGACACTGCACCAGGTGCTGAAATTCCCAACGTTTGGAGGAATTAAAACAGTTTGCGGAGAGCAACCGGCCGCATAGGAGATGTTCGCGGTTGACAAGGTGATCTCGGTATCCGCACTTTCGACATCGAAGGGTCTGAACCCGATGGCCAAAGACGAAACCAAATAGCAATTACCGACACTGGCCTTGATGGAACCGGAGAAGCAGGGGATGGATGAAGATGACGACTACGGAGTTCCCAAGGATGAAGATGACGACTACGGAGTCCCCGACGTTTCCGACGCCACTAAATCAACAGTCGAAGAACTGGAGCAAGCCATATTGATCGGACACCTGCCTGATCGTAAGGTACACCAGGGCACGGGATTAAGTCCCGAGCTCAGGAAAAAACTCATTCAATTCCTTATAGCTAACATGAATTGTTTAGCTTGGTCCCATCTCCATATGACAGGGATTCCGCCGGAGATAACCACTCACAAGCTAAACCTGGATTCGAAGTTCTGTCCGGTCAAGCAGAAAAGGAGACCTCAGTTCGAAGTCAAGCATGCATTCATCAAAGACGAGGTATCTAAACTCCTTAAAATAGGGTCCATCCGGAAGGTTAAGTACCCAGGTTGGTTAGCAAACGTAGTAGCAGTCCCTAAAAAGGGAGATAAATTAAGAATATGTGTAGACTATAAAGACTGAATAAGGCATGCCCTAAAGACTCTTTTCCCCTGCCAAACATCGATCGCATGATCGATGCAAGGGCCGGCCACGAGATCCTCAGTTTTCTTGATGCCTACTCCGAGTACAACCAAATTCGGATGGACCCGGACAACCAGGAAAAAATATACTTCATCACTAAATACGGTACCTACTGCTATAATGTGATGCCATACAGACTAAAAAACGCCGGTGCCGCTTACCAACGCTTAGTAAATCGGATGTTCAAAGAACAAATAGGAAAATATATGGAGGTTTACATTGACGATATGTTAGTTAAGTCCCTGCGAGCAAAGGACCATTTGAAACATTTGCAGGAAACCTTCAACATATTGAAGAAGTACAACATGAAGCTGAACCCGAAGAAATGCGCATTCGGAGTCGGGTCCGAAAAACTCCTTGGGTTCATGGTGTCCAACCGGGGAATCGAGATTAATTATGATAAGATCAAGGCCATCGAGGACATCACTATTGTGCATAATGTCAAGGCCATACAAAGGTTAACCGGGCGCATAGCCGCATTGGGTCGATTCATCTCGAGGTCCTCCAATAAGAGCCATCGGTTCTTTTCACTGTTAAAGAAAAAGAATAACTTCTCGTGGACTCCTGAGTGCCACCAGGCCATGGAAGAACTTAAGCGGTACCTCTCGAACCCGCCTTTGCTTCATACTCCGAAGGCAGACAAACAGTTGTACCTGTACCTAGCGGTATCCGAGGTAGCAGCAAATGGAATCCTAATCCGAGAAGAGGAAGGTATGCAATTTTCTATCTATTATGTTAGCAGAACTCTAGGCGAGGCCAAAACTAGGTATCCTCACCTAGAAAATTTGGCACTCGCCTTGCTAAGTGCCTCTAGGAAGCTAAAGCCGTATTTCCAATGTCATCCCATATGTGTTGTGACTACTTACCCCCTGAGAAACACAATGCATAAACCTGCGCTCTCGGGACGATTGGCCAAATGGGCCGTGGAGATCAGCGGGTATGACATCGAATATCGACCCCGAACCGCCATCAAATCACAAATTTTAGCGGACTTCGTGGCCGACTTCACGCTGGCCCTAGTTCCTGAGGTCGAAAAGGAGTTGCTATTGAACTCGAGGACCTCTTCCGGAATTTGGACCCTCTTTACAGATGGTGCCTCGAACGCAAAGGGGTCCGGAGTTGGCATCGTGTTGAAACCACCGACGGGTAATGTAGTCAGACAATCTATTAGAACTGTAAAATTGACTAACAACGAGATTGAATATGAGGCCATGATTGCAGGTCTTGAACTAGCTAAAAGCCTGGGGGCCGAGGTGGTCGAAGCTAAATGCGATTCTCTCCTTGTGGTGAATCAAGTCAATGGAATGTTCGAGGTCAAAGAGGAACGAATGCGAAGATACCTGGACAAGCTACAAGTAACGCTACATCGGTTCAGGGAATGGACTTTACAACATGTACATCGGGATCAAAACAGCGAGGCCGATGCCCTTGCTAACTTAGGATCGTCAGTCGACGATGATGAATTCAACTCGGAAACGGTCGTACAACTCATGAATCGGTAGTAGAGGAAGGTCACGCCGAGATAAACTCGACAAGCTTAACCTGGGACTGGAGAAACAAGTACATAGATTACCTGAAGACCGGAAAACTTCCCTCAGATCCTAAAGAATCGATCTATTGAGATCACTAGCAAAGGATCGAACAAACTCGAAACGACAAACGGTAAGCGGTTACCGAACAACTGGAACATAACCCACTTAAAACAATATTACTGCTAAGGTACGACCCCATTCATTACCTTTATTTAAATATATTACGGATTGGACTAACACTTGCAGGTGACGACCAAGGAATGATGCAACTATTAGGCCTGAAAGCACGCGTTACACTCTTTTTCCCTTGAATCGGTTTTGTCCCAAATGGGTTTTCGGCAAGGTTTTTAACGAGGCAACAGTGGATCGTGCTAACCTAGAATTGAAGACCGACTATGAACCGGAGTCAAGGTTCGCATCAACAGTATCCGAGCCCTCTCTAAGATCGGCCTCGAATACTGGGGGCC
The DNA here is from genome assembly GCA_002018475.1 of Nicotiana obtusifolia. Taxonomy (NCBI): domain Eukaryota; kingdom Viridiplantae; phylum Streptophyta; class Magnoliopsida; order Solanales; family Solanaceae; genus Nicotiana; species Nicotiana obtusifolia. The sequence goes on along the minus strand of MCJB01048274.1, from coordinate 50,832 downwards.
ATCACCCTCGGGTAATGATTTTAGCAAGCAAGGAAATTTCATGCTCAAACAAGTCTGGGCTTGGTGGATAGGATTTATTGTAAGGGCCAAACGGTCAAATGAATCGTGCCCACATAGACCATTTAAGCCACAACATGAAATTTGTACACATTCGCAATCTTGTATGTTGCACAGAAATAAAAGAAAGTTTCTATCTTGCAGATACATATTTTGTCTCTTAAGAACTACTGAATTTTGTACCTTAAGGACATCGGGCCCAAGGGCCACCTCCGTCCGAATCCAAGAGATCACCCCCCCTCCGGGACTATCGTCATAGGTAAACCCGGACAGTTTGGGCTACGAAGCCCGGGGGTAATAAGCCCATTAGACAACACCCGAACTTAAAAGGCTACAACCATCCTAGAACGGCTCGGAGACGTCCGCGATTCGTATCCGAAACATAAGGCCTTCAAAGGCTACCCTCGGCAAAATTATAAAAATTATAAGTAAACACTTTGGGGAAAGCTTCCGGTCATACCAAGCCCCCAGGAGTTTTAAGCAAAATAAAATTGAAAACGAACATTGTTCGAACCTCCGAATAAGACCTAATTATTACGTGCTAAGGCATCCGAAATCTTTGCAATCATAAAAAAGAAAAGCAAAAAAAGACAAGCTTGAAATTTGCCTAAGGGAAAAAGCCTTATATATATACATAAATTTTTACAAAGACCAAACGGTCTCAACAAAATGCAAAAGTACAAAAGCAAAAATTACAAGGCACCTAAGAAGCCTGATCCTCACCGGAGCATGCCTCATCACCGGGGGCCATCGGAATCTTCCCCAGATCCGTCCGAACCCTCGGAATCTTCCTCATCCTCGGGGTACGCCAGCTTCTTGGCCTAGGCCTCGAGCCTCTTAACATTTTCAAACTCGGCCGATAAATTGAACCCCCGGGCATGAACCTCCTCGAGAGCCTCTCTCCGAGACTGCCACTTCACATATCACAAGATTTTACTTACGTGATGTATTCAACTTCTCAGGGGATGGCATGGATTCGATCGGAATCAAATCCGAGATCCGCACCCGGACAAAACGACCCTGCCAGCCTCGGTCTCGGTCCTCATCGATACTCGAAAATGAGGCTTTGCTGGCTCGGCGAACAAGCTTTATTAGTTCCCCCCGAAAAATTCGAGAACTGTATAAACGGAGCAGATGATCGATGGTGAAGGTGCACGAATCGATTTTATTTACAAAAAATCGGAGGAGGATCACGATCCTTCACAGTGAAGGGTGAATTTGGCCGACACATACCTCGTACCTCTTGCAGAAGTTTATGATGACCGGATCCACCGGGCCCAGCGTAAAGGGAAAAGTGTAGACACTTAGGTACCCCTCAACGTGTATAGTAATGGCCTACTCAGAGTCGGGGACCACTATGTCTTTATCGGCCCGGTTACAATCCTTTCAGACTAACGGGAGATCGTCTTCGGTGATCGAGCAAATAAATGTCGATGCCTCCTCACACCGACCCTACACCGAGGAGGGTTTCTTGACCTTGAAGTCATCAGCAACTGAACAACCACCGGAAATGAACATCTTCAGGGGAGGTTCAGGAGCTGGTTCATCAATGACCAGGTTAGTAGCGGATCTCCCGAGGTCGACCACATTGAAAGTAGTTTCGTTGGTTCCGGCAACCGTTTGGGAGGTAGAAGCAACCTTTTGGGGAACAGATTTTGAGGTTTTTGCCATTGTTATAAGGGAAAGCTTGAAGGAGATAAAAAATAAAAAATAAAAAATAAAAAAGAGGTTGAAAGTGGATGTTGAGTAAAGATTTCAAAGGGATCTCGAATATCGGAGGTAAATGCTAGAATGTTAAAGAGATTAGTGAAATCTTGAGGGTACGAGGGTAGACGGTTCAATATAAAGTAAAAAATTAACCAAAAAGGGGTTATTTATAGCGGTGCCGTGACGCTTCGCCTCCAGGGACAGCCGACCGGTGGCTGACATGCATTTAATACCATTATGACATGACTGACGAGACGTTTCGGGTTTTTTGTCGTTTATGTCACGGTATATCGAAGAAGGAACCAGGACGCTCTTGTCATTTCTCATCAGCTTACTTTCCGAGAAACAAGGAAACTATCTGTGTACGGGTAAAAACCGGGCTCATGATACACTCCGGCATCCAACAGGGTAAAACGAGCTCGAGATATAATTATGAAAGATCGGAATCAAAGCAAGGATATCCTCGAGTCAGAGTACAGGGGCCGACCATCGATCCTCGATAATATTGGGGTCATGATTCAAGATCGACCTAAAACTTGAAGGACTTTGGAGAGTGTCGTCGGGCAATCAAGCACAACCAACAAGAGGCCGTAATATCCGAACCGGCAGGATATCACGGCATGGATCTCGGCACGTATCGATGAAAAACTCGCAATCAGTTAAACAGAAGATTTTTTACCTTTTATAGAGTTATACTTAGAGTAGAATTCCCTTATTATATAAGGGGGAGGGGGGTCTGATGATTCATGAGGCACGTTGTAACACGTATTCCAATGCAATATATTATTATTTCACCGTTATTCTAAGCTTTTCTTTCATTCATCAATATTGACCATTGTGAGCCCGAGTTAAGGGCAAATAGTTCACTAAAGCTGAGGACATCTTCCCCGCGTGATTTGAATTTACTGTATTTCTATTTGTTCGTTTTAATCTAATTTATCGTTTTGTATCAAATTAATCCGCGTATCCTTAAAATCACTTTACAAATTTAATTGTTATCCGATTTTGAGGGTAAACAAATGGACTGACCCCTCTATCCTTCTCCACTTAAATATCAGGCTTAGTTCGTATAGTGCAGGGGCACATTGGCTCGAACCTATGACCTAAGTCTGAAACCCCTCAACCTTTGCCAGTTGAACTAAACCCTGGGTGCTTTTTTCGTTATTTTTCACAATATATTCCTAAAACTAACTAATTGTATGTCCAAAGCTAGGCTAACGTAGGAAGACAAAAAAGTAGATAATATTTGTTCAGTACCTGAGGAGAGACTAACACAACTTGCAGAAGTTTATTCTGAGCTTTTTCAACTGCTGTCGCGCCGGCTTCATTAGGCGTAGTTATAGCATCACCTCTTACACCTGCAACACATAAATCCAGCTTCAAGAAAACTAATTGGGAGTTCAATATATCAATAGTTAGAATAAAGCCGAAGCGGAAAATGAGAAAATGCTCGATTAATAGACGTACATAGAGAACGAAATGGAGATAAACGTGTAGATGGAGATGAGAGAGGGAAATGGAGATTGTGCAATAAAAATGGACGGAATAGTGAAGTTTTTGCCCTGAAATGGAGAGGGGAAGCTACGGCGTTAAGGGTTTTCAGAGCAGTTCGGTCCATTCCGGCAAACTACCAATGTCATTCTCCGCTATCTCACCATTATCAACTAAGCTAAGCACTTTTCTGCACTGGTTTTCTCTTGCTTTTCTTTTTCTGTTTTGTCTTTTGTATGCATTTATTTGTTCATTTTTTATTGTTTTCATCTCTTTTAAGTCCTGTTCGGTAGTCACCTTGTATTTAAATTTGGGTATTATCGAATTTAATCACCATTATTTTTTGAATCTGCTTTCTTTTTGCTCGTCATTATACCGTATAATTACAAAGTTATTTTTGAATCTATTTTCTTTTATTTTTAATTATTTTTTATTTCTATTCTTTTTTCTTTTAATTTTTAACGTTTTGATTTCTTTTGTTCAAATATTATTTTTTTACATTATTTATTCTTTATTTCCTTATTCTTATTTCCCAACCTTTAGTTCGCGTATTTCTACGTAATTCTCATATTTTGTTTCTTTCTTAGTTATTTTTTTTAATTACATTTATCTATGTTATTATTTTAAATTTTCTAAAAAATTATACCTCGTAATCTTAGAAAGAATAGGTCATCCACAAACTTGACTTATAATGAATGATGTCGTTAGTGTTGTATTTTGTAATTGGATGAGGTTATATGCAAACTTAACTATGTTAAAGTGATAGATTACTTTTTAATATTTAAATAATAGTCTCATTTTCCAGTTTTTATTTTTTGTGATTCTATGTAGTTGCTCGTTTTTTCCCTTCATTTAGCACAACTATTATTATTCTAGTTTTGAAATTATTCTACCTAATATTAAAAATAATTAATCATTAATAAATTTAGCATATAATGAATGATGTCATTAAAGTAGAATCTCATTTGAATGAGGTTATAGATTTATGTTTTCTTTTCTTTTGAATTATATTGAAACTTATTTTATGTTATGTTATAATTTTAGATATGAGTATTATGTTATTTCTTTTTGGATTTTGAATTTATGTTATATTTTCGTTTCTATTTTATTTGCTTTACTGTATTCACTTACTCCATTAATTTAGATTTCATGCAATTCATTTTTCAGTTAGAAGTGGCAGATTATTTTTTCGTAAAACATTTGAGTAATGTTGTGACTTTATTTATAAATAATCATTTTATCAAGTATGCAGTTCATGATGTTCTTATAAAATATGCACTTTTCGTAGATAATTGATTAAAGTAAAATATTATTAATTTGAATATACATACATACATACATACATACATACATACACACACACACACACACACACACACACACACATATATATATATATATATACAAGTAATTAATATATTTCAAGAAACAATATCTATCTTAAATGTCAAATTTAATATTATTTATAAATACATGTATCTGTTAAATCTTAATTTTTAATTTTGATAATTAATTTCATATTTAAAATTAATATAACTGTGTAATTACACTTGTGTAACAAAACAGTAAAATTGCAATTACACTGTAATTACATTATGACAAACAAACAGGTCGTCATAATTACAATATTATGTAATTACTAGGATGTGTAATCACTACCCTAATAATTTATACTAATTCAATTACCTGATGACTTTCCAAACAGACCCAATAGAGAGAAAATGACATGTTTAGATTATGTGGATCAATACTAAATAGTCTACTAACTTTTGTAGAGTTGTTTTTTGACTCCCCAAACTTTTAGTTCACTACAAGAATTCAGCCTTCTTGTGGCGACCAAAGTCGCTGCAAAATCCATGAAAATCGCGCTAAAACTTATTAGTGGTGACTTTCGTGTAACTGTAACTAAATGTCATTTGCGACGATATTACGAATCGCCACAAAAACCACACATTTTGTAGCGACATAGTCGCCACAAAAAGTATACAAATACACTACAAAAAACATTTTCACAAGAATAAATATTAATCGGGTCGCTGTTGTTTATTCACCTTTAGCTTCGACTACTATCGCTACAAAACATTACATGTGTAGTGGCAAGTTTTGTCGCCATTGTATATGAGCTTTAGATGCGACTACCATCACTACAAAACAATATATGATTAGTGGCAAGTTTTTGCCGTCACAAAAGTGGTAAATCCATGAAAAGATTAATGCCTTTTGGTAGCGCTACAAAACAAAGAAACCAACAGTGTCAACTTTCATATCACAACAAATACTAATTTTTTGTGACAAAATTATGTCGCCATTAATACCTATTTCTCAACAACTTTAATGATCATAATTATATATATTTTCAGTAGCAACATGTTAATGTAAAATTTAATATAGGGATATTCATATCCATTTCTAACCAATATTAAAAGCATTCAATAATATGTAAGAAACATCAAAAGAACTTCTCAAATCGAATATTATAAATATTTCAATTACTAAAATAGCAATTACATATATACTACATGATACTTCATTGTGCATTGACATTGTATGTATATACATATGATCCAAAAAAGAAAGATAAAATATTAAGTGCCTTATAATTGCTTCTTGGTGGACAGACATCTTTGATCGGCACTACTGGTTAAGTACCATGTCCCTGCTAGAAGAAAGCAGAAAGCAATGTAAGGAACAGAATGAAATTAGTTATATCCAAAATATGCATAGACAAAAAACGTACGATCTTTGAGTGGGGAATGATATAAATGCAGTCCTAGAGAGTGAAAGTGTACTGCAGCATATGTTTCATGTGGCACAGGAAAGGATCTTGACAAAGCAAGGAATAAATTCTTAAGAAACAGGAGTTATAGGCTATGATACATGCCTTTTAAGGATTCAAGGAAAAACTGTGACCAAATGGACTGACATATACGCCCCAAAAACATTAATTTCACGGGAGGTTCTTCAGATACATTTATAGCCACAAGAAGAAACCGAAACACTAGGTGGTTCCAGAAGATTAAGCTAACATCTAGTTGCATTAGAAATCTTCACTAATTAACTCTTAGAGTTAAGAAAGAGGCAAATCCAAAAATAAAGAAGATAAGAACATCAAATTTTAACGAGGAAAAACCTTCAAATCGAAGGTAAAAACCACGGGATTACAAAGATCCAAAAAGCTCCACTATAATAATAAGAGGGTTATAAAAGTTTTCCAAATTGGCTACACAACAAGTGCCAAAGGAGCAACAATAGCAACAAGAACAATAACAAATCAATTGAAGGAGGAGGAGAAGCCACAAAATTGGAGCTGCTGTTCGGAGCTCGAAATCAGATGCTACGAGCCTCCAAATCCGATCTTTACCATTCAAATAAAAGATCAAGATGTTAGAAATACTCAGTCAAAATTTCAGCTCGATCCAACGGTTAAGGAATCAGAAAATGTGATTTTAAGTTGGCTGGTCGGAATAACAATCTGCAGCAAAATGAATACTTTTCTTCTCTCTACTCTCTTGATGAAAGCTCTCTCAAAAATCACTCTTATGTGTTTAAGCCTTTCAAAGACTTGTACCAATGAGCCTAGAACAATTCTCTAAGATTTTCCTATTTATAGATAATGAGTGGTGCTTTTTCTTAAAGCTAAAACCAACTCTAAATAGGAATAAAAATCGAATCCAATTCCGAATAGGAATGAATCAAAAGATAATAGGATTAGGCCATTGGGCCTTTGGCTGGATAACATGAGCATGGGCCCAACATACTCCCCCTCCAGCCAAGGGGTCAAATATGTCTTCAAGTAGAGGAACTATTGACAGGCTTCATGCTTGCCAATTTTCTGCAAAATTCATGTTTATCTGCAACCACTGCTTTTGTCAGCATATCCGAAGGATTTTCATCAGTGTGTATCTTTTCAACCTCAAATAATTTCTCTTTCACGACCATTCTTATCCAATGATACTTTCTATTTATATGTTTGGTCTTAGAATGAAAAGCAGAGTGCTTGGTGAGACAGATAACACTCTGATTATCACAAAACAAGATGTACCTTGGTTGCTCAAAGCCAAGATCATTAATAAACTCCTTCATCCATAATAGTTCTTTGGCACCTTCTGTGAGAGCAATATATTCGACTTCTGTGATGGATAGAGCTATGACTTCTATACTCTAGATTGCCAAAAAACAGCTCTTCCTGCAAAAGTGATCAAATAACCGGAAGTGGATCTTGAGTTATCAAGATTGCCTCCTAAATCAGAGTTTTTGTAACGAACAAGTTCAGGCTTGTCACTGCCAAGCACAACTTCAAATGTGCAGTACCTTTCAAATACCTTAATATCTATTATACTGCATCCCAATGTTCTTTTTCAGAATTAGAAAAGAATCTGCTAACAGTACCAACGGTATGTGCAATATCTGGTCTAGTGCAAACCATAGCATACATCAAGCTACCAATGGAAGAAGAGTAAGGAATATGAGACATCCCCTTTTTCTCTTCATCAGTAGATGGACTATGACTAATACTCAATTTAAAGTGTTTAGCAAGAGGAGTACTAACCACTTTTGCATATGTCATATTGAACCTCTTGAGTACCTTCTCAATGTATTGCTTTTAGGACAAAAATAACTCCTTTCTATCTCTATGTCGGTGGATTTGAATGCCCAAGATTTTCTTTGCTGGACCCAAGTCCTTCATCGCAAACGATTTGCTCAATTGCTTCTTAAGGACTGCAATTCTGGATTATTCTTGCCAACCATAAGCATAACATCCACATAAAGCAATAAGATAATAAAATCATCATCAGAGAAATACTGAAAGAATACACAGTGGTCTGAAGAAGTTTTATTGTACCCTTGTTTTTTTATGACAGATTCAAACTTCAAATACCATTGCCTTGGAGCTTGTTTCAACCCATACAAGCTCTTTTTCAATTTGCAGACATAGTTTTCTTTTCCCTTAATTACAAAACCCTCAGGCTGCTCCATATAAATCCCCTCATCTAAATCACCATGAAGAAAAACAGTCTTGACATCCATTCGCTCAACCTCTAAATCTAGACTTGCGGCTAAGCCTATAACCACACGAATAGAAGACATCTTCACAACAGGGGAGAAAATTTCATCAAAGTCAACTCCCTTCTTCTGGCCAAAACCTTTAATAACTAACCTCGCCTTGTACCTGGGCGCAGAGGTATGATTATCTTGCTTTATTCTGAATATTCATTTCTTAGATAAAACTCTCTCACCTTTCGACAATTTCACTAACTCATATGTGCCATTCTTATCGAGTGACTTTATCTTATCTTCCATTACTTCTATCCACTAATCTTTGTGAGTATCTTGCATGGCTTCATCATAGCTCTCAGGTTCTCCCATGTCAATCAAAAGTACATACTCATCAGGAGGATAGCGCGTGGATTTTTGCTTCTCCCATATAGATCTTCTAAGAGAGGTTTCAGGAGCATTCGAAGTAGTTACCTGAGCAGGAATTGGTTGTTGATCAACCACAACTTCATCAAATGAAGCATCCATAATATCTACACTATGATGATTGTCGCGCCCTATTTTCTCGTTAAAGCGGGTTTCGACACGTGACAACTCTTTTAAATGAGGGAATTAAAAGAAAAGAGTCGCCACCTAATGATTTTGAGGTGCGTTAGGGCACCTATTTGCAAGTAACTCTGTTTGACTAGTCCGTGTCACCAAAGATTGGGTAAGGGCTCAAATTACCTCAAAGAGAAGGTGTTAGGCACTTTTCGAGGTCCACAACTGTGGGTCCTCACCGAACTTTAAACTACGTGGATTATGTAATTAGACTAGGTGAGCAAATAAAAGGAAATTTAGAAGTCGAAAAGTCTTATTATAACTTGTGAGAATCGATACAAAATCTTAATGACTCAAGGATACAACTACATTGATCTATGTTAAGTGACTAAGTGTAAATAACGAGTTCATAAAAAAAGGAGGGAGGGGTCTTAAGTTTGTTAGCCTAAAAGATCACCCCCTGCAACATAAATAATATTTCGCAACTCCCTTAAGGTAGGGGTTGCTCATGTTATTCAGTGTGCACAAGCTATCATCTCCTTCTACCCGATTACTATGTTAAAGTTGTTTACCTAAAGGCGATGTAATTCAATTATAGGTCGTACCCTATGTGTGCACTACCCGTCCCATACCTATGGTCCAGGAGGCTTTGGACCTCTATTTAGGTGGTTCTAGACTTCACTTAGGATGCTTAAAATGATAAAACATTCAAAAAAGAAACACGTAGGACTACACATAAGTACAATTAAAGGCTCAAATTAACCTCCACACACAAACAACAAATGCACGCGGTCAGATTCTTATATTAGGCAATAGACGATTTCAGAATTAAGACTTAGAGTCATTAGGTCCTATAGACAGGATCTCTATATGATTCCAGTATTATACAGGCAGTGCTGCAGTTTTTGGGCTAATGTATGGGCAGATTAGAGCATTACAGGTCCTATAGGCATGATTTCTAATTGTTTTGCGTATTAAGGTAGTGAAAACAATCCCATGATTTTGGATTACTAATGCTGGTTTATAGATATACGTCTTAGTCAAGTGACAGTCCCCATAGGCATAATCTCTAACAGCAGCATAATTAGGCAGTGAAGTCATTTGAAAACACAGGATTAGCAGCGTTAATAAACATCATATGGGCAGGATTCCTAACAATTGACAATTGAACTTTATTTTTATAACACTTGATTCCTATAGGCATGCTATCTAAGCGAAGCAATACAAAACAGCATAAAACAAGTGATTAATTAGTTAAGACCCTATAGTCATGGTGTTTAGATAGGCAAAGGTATTGCATTATTATATCCTATAGGCATGTTATCTAAGAGCGCTGAATAGTAGACATGGAAACAAGTGTAGCATATTTTGACAAGTGAAGCGAAGTGTGTGCGTGATTCCTATAGGCATGCTATCTATTAATATACAACACATCGGATTAAATAGCATATAAGGCATGGTGAACGAAATATCAATTAGACCAGACAGGCCCTATAGGCATGTTTTCTACCCTTTTATGCAAGCATTAGAATATACCCGTTTCTCCAATTTCACTAGCAACCCAATTGTTTCTTATTACAAGTTATTACAGGCCCAAGAATAAAATAATACAGACTTAAAAATGACAAAATACAGGCTGAAACGAATACAAGTCCACTAAAGCAATTACAGGCCCAATATAAAAGTAACCCAGGGATATCCCATGCCTTCAATAGTCTTACTCTCCGGACAAACAGCAGGCCCAAATCACAGGCTCACAAGACAACTAGAGTGCGCCTGAATCCAGTGCTCAGGACCAACAACACACATGGCCCATTTCCAGGACTAATGAATAACTTAGTACCCAAATGGATACAAAATTTAGCTATGCAAGTGACACAATACTCATAGAACAACTTAAACACTTAGTTCTTAGATTTGTAACCATCAACAGCTCTAGCCGAGAGATATAAATAGGTTCATGCTAAATGGAAAGGCACAAAAGACACATATGAGGCAAGCTTATGCTTTGTAATTCCAGAAATAGAATTTTATAGTGACAAGATTGACCATCATAGCACAGTAAACCATTTCAAAGAGCTTCAAATTAAAGCATGATCCAGAAACAACCTAAAGACCTTTAGATGATAGTCTAACAGAATCATGAACAAGAAGCAGGTAGAGTACAATATTTATATGAAGGTTTTAACATAAGAACCTAATGGGAATGCGGTTGCAAACAACATGCTAGTGGGCACAATTTGGCAAACATATCACTTAGTTGATCATGAAACTTTGGACATTAACTATAGCACAAATATTCTAAAGAAATCACAGTAGGTAAAAGAACATGTCAATTTTAGGCTAACAGGACAAGCAGATATTAGGATTCATGTCAGCCGACCCCACATGAGAGAAAAACTATACGGTGGTATTTATCCTAGAAGCAACGCTAAGAGTGCAGCATTGACATGTTAAGGAACACAATTATCAGAGTTACAAATCGCAAACAAACATGCTTGGCTATATATTAAGAAAATGCTATAACATGGGAGAGTCAAGGATCAATTTGCAGAAAATAGTAGATTACACCTAAAGGATTCAATAGGGAGAGATTCATTAAAGCAGATTCTGAGCAAGCAATTTCTACAAAAAGATCCCTGAAATGCAAGGCATGTATATGAACTCATAATAGGCAAAAGACACGACACTAAGGTTAACATGAGCATGACCAATCAGGCAAAACCTAAGAAGGCCAGAAACCACTTGAATCAGATACACAAAGTGAAGATATACTACACATGTTGAAACCTATCAAGTTCGATACTAGAGAACATGGGACTGCAGAGCATCATTGAGACAATAGAAGTACAGAAAGCATACAACAATACAATACGGGGAGTTCACAAATAACAAAAAAACTTAGGGCATGCTTGTCTAAAAGTTCAAACAGTGTTGGTACGCAGAATACACATACATGAATAAGTAGAGGAGTAATAATTAAGGCTATAAAGAGTCAAGAATGCTAACCAGTTGCGAAGATAAACGAGCAAAAGAGTGAGTAACTTAGAATCTCGGCAGTGACAGCAAAAGAAAGACAACAGTGAGATCCCCAGATCCTAGTGCGTTAGAGTTCACAGGAGCTTCAGTAAGCCCCGAGCAGTGCTCGCACTAGGGAGGTTGATAGAGAAGATTCCGGTGGCCTTGGCTTTCAGGCGGCCACAATCAAGAGAGCAGAAATAGTATATAAAGTGTGAAAGTAAGAGAATAACAATCGTTCTTGAGGTGATTCCCCCGTCTCTAAAGAGAAATTGGGGAGGGGTTTATATAGTAATAAAAGCAATACATAAATAAGGAAATAAAGTCAATCGACCATAAACAAGGAAAGAAGAACATGCAAAAATCAATTTATAATCGGATTAGGAGAAGAAACGAAGTAAACCCTAGTTTGACTAGGATCAGAAATTGGTGGGAGATCTTGGTGAATCAGAACCTCATAGCCTTGCTATGAACGTATACGGATGAAATATCATCCAAATCTTAGAGAGTAAAGCCGATCTCCTTTGATTCAGAGACTGGTACTTGCCAAAATGGGCAAGTACTAAGTACACCGTATTTACACATGTGATAGTGGTATAATTCGGAAAAGGTAAGCAAATCATGGTAAGAATCCATGGATGAGTTGGTTTCAAAGAAGAATTGGGGTGGCGGCTAGGGTTTGTGAGGTGAGGGGAGGTTATGAGAGAGTATAGGGGCGGCTGGTTTGAAAAAATGGTTTAGAATTTGGGGCTGTGCGGTTATAAGGAGAGAAGGGGGATGTGTTGTGAGCCATTGATCTTGGGAGATCAACGGCTGTGATTTTAAAGAGAGAGATCAGGCGGGTCAGTCGGGTCCCGTCCGGGTTGGAGTAATAAGGGTCTTTGGTTTGGGTTGCTGAAGGCAAGATGAAGTGGGCCAATGTTTTGGGCCTGCTTTTGGCCTGAAATTCATATTAAAGCTGGGCCATAATTTAAATACACAAAAATTTATCAAAAATAATTTATAAGATGTAATTAATAAAATAATAAAATATTATTATGTAGTAAAATGCTTTAAAATAATAGTTTTAACATTATAAAAATATAAATTGCAAAATTCTGTAAATAGCCTAAAAAATACAGATATAACTATATGAAACCTATATGTGGATACATATAATAAATTTAGATGATTAAGTCATCACAAAATAATTTGAAAGGGTAATTAATAAATATTCAAGAAATTAAAAATGCAAGAAAATCAATTTTAAAGCCTTAAAAATTGTGAAAAATTATGGAAAGCACTTATATGATTCTTATAAATTGGTGATGATGTAGAAATGATATTTTAAAAGTATATATTACTATTTTAAAATATGAGGGCAAAATTGGGTATCAACAGCTGCCCCTCTTTACCTGGGAATGATGAAAGCGTTGTCCGGTAAAGAAAATGATGACCAATTTTGTCTGAAGTAAATAAGGAGTGATGTGTTTTGAAAAAAAAAATGGAGGCTGAACCCTGGTGCTTGAGTTGCCTACATGTCCCTAGTATTACGAGAATCAGACCATGTGTAGTTCTGGATCCAACGACGAGATAGAGTTGTTATAAGAGTGTCGTATGTTTCGAAAATGATATGTTGGATGCGATATTGTCGTGAGTAACGAATGATTTCAGGTGGAGCTATGGATGCGATTTTGAATGTTTTGGATATATAAGGCAAGTATTTGAGCGGTTATGGGACAAAAGGTAATCAATTACTACGTTTGAGATAGTCAAGGATGCAAACATTGAGAATGGAAACTGGAGCGAGAATTGCTCTTGTTTGTAGAACGGTTACCTTTTGAGTTACCTGCAAAACTTAAAACACGATGCACGCGAATATATGGAGTTACTGCATAAACTTAAACATGATGCAGATTCCCTTCGGACCATGAGAGTTGTCTTTTGGATGATGAGGATGATGTCCTTAGACCATGAATTCCTGGCCATGAAGCGTAGGAATTCGCAGGCCATGGAATGGTGTCCTCGGGCCATGAAGATGGTGCCTCTGGGCTATGACGCCGTTGAATAATGATATGCAATTTCGAGAGATCTTCCGACCATGGCATGATGTCATCAGGCTGTGAGGATGGTGCCTTTGGACTATGATGCCTTCGGACATTATGACGATGTTTCAGCCCATGAAATGCAAGTATGCGGCGATATCGATCATTTGATAGAGGGAATAGGTAATGCCTAGTCATATGCGAGCACGAGGCAATACACAATTTAGTCTTGTATGAGGTGAGGGCAGTGCTTAGCCCGATGCAAAGAGTGGAGACAATGTTTAGTCTCATGCAAGGAGAGGCAATTCCTAGCCTTATGCAACAATGGAGACAATGCTTATCCTCGTGCAATGAATGGAGGTAGTGTTTAGTCCCATGCAAGGAAAGGCAGCAGTTAGCCTTATGCAATGATGATGGCAGTGTTCAGCCCTCATGCAAAGAATGGAGATAGTGTTTAGTCTTATGCAAAGAAGGCAATGTTTGGCCGAATGCCATAATGGAGGCAGTGCTTAGCCTCATGCAAGGTATGGAGATAATTCTTAGTCTCACGCAAAGGAAGGCAGTGCTTAGCCTTATGCAATAATGGAGGCAGTGCTTAGCCTTATGCAATAATGGAGGCAGTGCTTAGCCTCATACAAGGTATGGAGACAATGCTTAGTCTCATGCAAAGAAAGACAGTGCTTAGCCTTATGCAGTAATGGAGGCAATGCTTAGCCTTATGCAAGGTCTGGAGACAACGCTTAGTGTTATGCAATGACGAGGGCAGCGCTTAGCCCTATGTGAGAAAAAGCAATGACTAAGTGCGAGAGGATAAAGCATTTCTTAGCTTGATGTGTTTGCGTTTGGCGCCCTTTGTCGATGTGAAGATAGTGATCTTGCTGTGTGTATGTATTTGCGGACGTTCCTATTATGTTCATTGTGCCTGCATTCAAAGAAAATCCGTGAGTTTTGCGGGGGAAAGGTTGGTTCGTGCTCTCGATTCCTTGCTTCGCCTTTGCTTTTGTCTGGAGGCCCTGCTTGAATCACCTCGGGTAATGTCTTGCTGCTATAGAAAAAAAACTTTTGGAAAACATGCATTTGATAAATTATTTATGACAATGTAGTTGTTTGAAATATGTGATAATGCACGAGATCAAATAATTTTGATGCACTGGTGACTGTGACGCATGTTGAGACGTTGCAACTTCCTTGCCTCAAAATTTTGAGGATCCTCCTCAAAATTCTGCCCCAGTTTAAATGCATACTTCTGGAAATACATTCTTTGGAGGTTCCAAACGTGATGAGATCGGGCAAAGTCGAGACCTTGCCCCAATTTCTGACCGTAAGGAAAATCAAGATTTTATTATGATATGACCGAACCCACAGGGCTGCCTACGTATCCCCTCTTAAACGGGAATCAGGTCAAGCATAGTTCAGTTACATCAAATAAAAAGTGCAAACATAATGTTAAACATAGTATCTCTTGACTGCGTGTGAATTGATGGGTTTTGGCCAAATCTCTCCATATATCTCTGCGAGTATAAGTGCTCCTCTTGTCGATACCTGGTGAACTATGTAAGGGCCTTGCCAGTTGGGTGAGAATTTCCTCTTTGCTTCGCCCTGATGTGGGAAGATCTGTTTTAGTACAAATTTCCCCAGTGTGAATTGCCTTGCCTAACCCTTTTGTTGAAAGCTCTTGCCATTCTATTCTGGTAGAGTTGACCGTGACATATTGTGTTTATTCTTTTTCCATCAATGAGAGCTAGTTGTTCATACCGGTTCTGTACCCATTCTGCGTCCTGAGCTCGGCTTCCTGTTTGATTCTTAAGGAAGGGATTTCTACTTGGGCAGGAATAACGACTTCAGTACCATAAACCAGTAGATAGGGAGTCGCCCCAGTGGATGTACGAACTGTGGTTCGATACCCGAGCAAAGCAAACGGTAGCTTCTCGTGCCATTATTTGTAATTGTCTGCCATTTTCCTCAATATCTTCTTGATGTTCTTGTTGGTGGCTTCTACGGCTCTATTCATTTGTGGCTTGTATGCTGTAGAGTTCCGATGCTTGATCTTGAATGTTTCACACATGACTTTCATCAAGTCACTGTTGAGATAGGCGGCATTGTCAGTAATGATCGACTCATGTGCTCCAAATCGACAAATGATGCGGTCCCGAACAAAATCTACTATGACCTTCTTAGTTACAACCTTATAGGATGCGGCTTCAACCCATTTTATGAAGTAGTATAGCCACCAGAATGAACCTATGTTCGTTTGAAGCATCTGGTTCAATTGTCCGATGACATCCATACCCCAAGCAGATAAAGGCCAGGGCGAACTTGTTGCATTAAGTTCGTTGGGTGGTACTCGTATCATGTCAGCATATATCTGGCATTGGTGACACTTTTGAACATACTTGATGCAGTCCGTTTCCATAGTCATCCAGAAATACCCTGCTCTTAATATCTTCTTTGCCAGAACGAAACTATTCATGTGGGGTCCGCAAGTTCCGGCATGTATTTCCTTGAGCAATCTAGACACCTCCTTGGCATCGACATACCGCAGTAATCCCAGGTCACAAGTCCTTCTATACAGAATTCCTCCACCTTGAAAGAAATGGTTGGCTAATCTGCAAAGCATGCGCTTTTGAGTGTGGGTAGCACTCACTGGGTATTCTCCCTTTTCCAAATACTCCGTGATTTCGTGGAACCATGAATTTTCATCAATCTCTTCTTCAACATGAGCAAAATAAGTTGGCTGCTTATGAATTCCTATTGGGATAGGATCGATGAAATTCTTGTCTGGGTGTTGTATCATGGAAGACAAAGTGTCTAGTGCATCTGCGAACTCATTCTGAATCCTTGGAACATGTTTGAACTCTATCTTTGTGAACCTCTTGATCAGCTCTTGTACACAGTGCAAATATGGCAATATTTTAGTATTCTTCGCAGCCCATTCCCCTAGAACCTGGTGCACAAAAGGATCCGAATCTTCGATTACCAGCAGCTCCTGAATGTTCATGTCAATAGCCAATCTGAGTCCCAGGATGCAGGCCTCATATTCCGCCATATTGTTGGTACATGGAAACCTGAGTTTTGCGGGATACCAGATAGTGTTGATCGGTTTCTAATACTAAGACAGCTCCGATACCTACTCCTTTAAAGTTTGCTGCTCCGTCGAAGAACATCCTCCAACCATCATATGCCTCGGTAATATCTTCTCCTACAAATGATACTTCTTAATTGGGAAAATATGTTTTCAATGGTTCGTATTCTCCGTCTATGGGATTTTCTACCAAGTGATCTGCCAATGCTCGCCCTTTGACTGCCTTTTGAGTTACATAGACGATGTCGAACTCACTCATCAATATTTGCCTCTTCGCTAACATACCCGTAGGCATGGGTTTCTGAAAGATGTATTTTAGCGGATCCATCCTTGATATGAGATATGTAGTGTATGCACAGAAATAATGTCTCAATTTCTGAGCTATCCATGTCAAGGCACAGTAGGTGCGTTCCAAAAAAGAGTACCGGGCCTCATATGGCGTGAACTTTTTGCTCAGATAATATATTGCCTGCTCCTTTCTTCCAGTTTCATCATGTTGTCCTAGAACATAACCAAAAGCTCCATCGAACACGGACAAATAAAGCAGTAAAGGTCTTCCTGGTTCTGGTGGTACCAGTACGGGCAATTTAGATAAATACTCCTCGATTTTGTCGAAGGCTTTCTGGCATTCTTCAGTCTAGCTTGTTGCAGCATCTTTTCTCAGCATTCTGAAAATTGGCTCACATATCACCGTTGATTGTGCTATAAAACGACTGATATAATTGAGGCTCCCTAGAAAACTCATCACATCCTTCTTATTCTTTGGAGGTGGCAAGTCCTGGATAGCTTTGATCTTTGACGGGTCTAACTCAATACCCTAGCGACTGACGATGAAACGTAACAACTTTCCAGCAGGAACCTCGAAGGCACATTTTGCAGGATTCAACTTCAATTTGTATTTTCGAAGCCGATCGAAAAATTTCTTCAGGTCTACTATGTGATCCGCACTCCTTTTGGATTTGATGATAACATCATCCACATACACTTCTATTCTTTGTGTATCATGTCGTGGAAAATAGTCGTCATGGCCCTCATATAGGTGGCTCTAGAATTCTTCAGACCAAACGGCAACATTTATTAACAAAATATTCCCCATGGTGTGATAAGGGCGGTCTTTTTGGCGTCCTTTTTATCCATCCAAATCTGATGGTATCCTGCGAAGCAATCCACAAAGGATTGGAGTTCATGCTTGGGGCAGTTGTGAATTAGTATGTGTATGTTGGTCAGCGGGAAATCATCCTTAGGACTTGCTCTATTCAAATCTCGGTAATCGACACATACTCTAACTTTCCCATCTTTCTTCAAAACTGGCACAATGTTGGCTAACCAGGTCGGGTATTCGACCACTCGAAGAACTTTGGCTTTGATTTTCTTGATGACCTCCTCTTTTATCTTCAAACTCATATCTGGCTTGAACTTTTTGAGCTTCTGCTTCACCGAAGGACACATGGGATTGTGGGGTAGCTTATGAGCTACTATGGATGTGCTTAAACCAATTATATCGTTGTAGGACCATGAAGATGTCTTCATACTCCTTTAGGAATCTAATATACTCTTCTTTCTCCAACGGTGATAGATGAATGCTTATACGCGTTTCCTTGACCGTTTCGGAATCCCTTAAGTTAACGGCCTCAGTTTCCTCCAAATTAGACTTTGGTTTGTTTTCAAAATCCTCTACCTCTTTGATACTTTCCTCAGGTAATATATCATCTTCCAGATCCTCTGAATCATTGTCCTTATGTTGCATTGTCTCATTACATGTCACAGTCGTAGGTTCATCAGAATATGTAATAATTATGCTGAAAAGAAATGCAGAAAGATAATAATAAATATAAAAAGCAGTAATGCATTAATAAAACTTTTAAAAACGTCAACAAGTATGACCTGATGGCTCGAGTAATTATTTCAAAATAAAATACTGAAAAATGTCTCAAATGCTCAAAACTATTTGAAAATAATTCATGCTGATTTGCCAGGCTACCCAGGAACTCGACGGTCCCCGGACGGTGCAATGGTCTAGTTCTTATGAACAGCTCCTTCTTCCACGGTCTGAATGATAAGGTTTTCCTCCTCCTCCTCCTCCTTAACAATTGAACTGCAGTCCATGTCTTCTTCATCTAGAAACAACTTCCTCATGCCAGCCAAAACCTCATCTTCCTCAGATCCCCACATCATGTCACCCTGATGGAATGTCTGGTGCAGAGGTGGGACAGGATATTCCAGTGGATAATAAGGAGCACGCCATGGTGGTGACCAATTCTGATATTCTTGCCATGTGTATTCATATCCGAGTCCAGAAGTTGTGCCATGGTACTGTGGTTGTACGAGTTTGGTGATACCCTGAAGCTTTTTGCCGAGACCCTTGCCTGGTTCATACCCCGTCCACAGCAATATGATTTCTATATTGTTGCTCCACCATTTATCCTTTTCAATTGCGTCAACCTGTTCAATTGCGATGGTATGTTTCTCCACTCAGCTTCCTTCTATTTTTGATGACCAGAATGGTCTGGTTGGTGTAGATGGGGTTGCCTCCATCTCCATGGATGATCACCTCCTGATGATTCCACTCAAATTTCATAGCCCGGAGCAGAGTTAAAGCTACTACCCCGGCAGCATGTATCCATGCTTGTCCTATCAATAGATTGTATGTAGCAGATATATCTAGCACTTGGAACTCGATCAACGTCTGAATCTTGTCTTTTAACGTGAAACACTCCTCAATGGTATGACCCTTCATGCCTTAATGATAAGCACATGTTTCATGTTTTGTTGGGGCAGGGATATGAGTAACATAACCAGCGGCCTTTAATCTCTCATGCAATTGGTCTATGGGTTCAGCAATTAGGGTGTATTGTCTAGGAGGTCTGCTGTCTAAATTTGGACGTGGCTTCGGGTAGTTTTGGCGGGCGGGTGGAGGTGAATGGTAATATGCAGGTTGAGTATTATAGGTATCGTAGGCGGCAGCAGGGTGTTGGTATCTCGGGGATGAGGGTTGATATGTGGGTGGAGGTGTTTGGTATGTGAGGGGATACTTAGGGCCTTGGGCTACCATAGCGGCACCTACTTCTTTCTTCTTCGAAATGCCTCCGGATTGCAAAGCTTTATTCATAGCCTGCAGTGCCTCGAAATTGGTCACCATCCCATTCTTAATTCCTTCTTCTGTTCTTTTTCTTAGCTTGATGATGTTGGAGAACTTGTGATTTTCAATAACCAACAACATTTCGTAATACTGCGGATCTTGAGCTCTAACAAAGAACTTGTTCATTTGTTCTTCTTCAAGTGCTGGCCTTACCTTTGCGGCCTCTGATCTCCAATGAGTAGCGTACACGCGGAAGGTTTCTTTCGGCTTCTTCTTGAGGTTTTGAATGTAGAAAATTTCTGGCGCGTTTTCCGTGTTGAACCTGAATCTATCCATGAAATCTGACGCCATACTCACCCAACTAACCCACTTCTTTGGGTTTTTACTGATATACCAAGACAAGGCGTCTCATGTAAGGCTTCGCATGAACAGTTTCACGCGGATTTGTTCATTCTTGCCCATTCCTACAAACTTGTCGCAGTATGTTCTCAGTGCACCTTTGGATCACCAGTACCATAGCACATTTCAAACTTGGGAGGTTTGTAACCCTCCGGCAGTTCCACATCTAGATGAATACGTAGGTCCTCATAGTTTAGACCTTTAACGCCTTACCACCTGCAACACTCTGAACTTTACCAGTGAGCTTCTAGAGTTCCTCTGCCATGTTTTTAATGAGCAGGTCCTTCTCAGTCGATTGGAGTAGGGTTTGCTGCGAGGTGTGGGGTAAGGTTTCCACATATATCGGATTGGTTTGATGGATTCCTGGAACTTGGGTATATGGGTGGTCACTGGTCGAGTTTTGGGGATCAGAAGTAGGATGCGGTGCATTTTGGGGAGTGTGATAAGTAGTGGTTTGTGGGTATTCAGTTGGATGATGGTGCTGTTGTTGAGGGGTTGGTACTGATGGCGAGTGAAGGTTCTGGGGAGGTACGGAGTACTGGTGTGGTGCGGGAGGATTTGGTGGTGGGTTCTGGTTTTGTGTGTTTTGCGGTGGTGTTTGGTTTTGGCTAGTCGGGTTTTGCTGGTTGAGGTCTGGAGCATTGAGAGCAAGGTTTTTCCTTTGAACATGCTCAAGCTCGCCCTGTAGTTCCAGGATTTTTTGCTCCAAACGTAAGACCAACTCATTCTGTCTCGGAGTACTTCAGCCATCTGAAGTTTCAACGTTTTTCGCCATAGTAGCATTGTCTTTCCTGGTACCAATTAAATCATTCATTTTTCCTTTTCCTTTGCCTTTGGGTCTCTTGGTGGAGGAGGAGGTGGAGGACCTCTGGATCTGGTGTGGTATGTTGATGTTGCTAGTATGCACGAACCAACCTTTGAGAATGGGAATAATCAAAAATGAAAAGAAAAAGCAATGGCAACCAAGTTAGTAAGGTGAAATAAAAGAGTATTTGCAATATTTAAACATGTTTCAAAAAAGTCACGCAATAATTCGCGTCCTAACTTTGGGGACCTCATTGTGCCTGAGGTAAGCCTAAGCGACACATAGACTTGGAGAAAATTGATGCCAGCATTTGCTTCATTTCAATGATGAGAAAATGAGTCAAATCAAACTTTTACTAAATCTACAATAATAATAAAGTTACTAATGGTATTTTAGCCTTATTACATCGAAATCTAAGCTAGAAAGCAGTAAAGAACATCATCTCTTAGTCTACTTGGTCCCTGGAGGACCTTCTCCATGCTTCGCTCTTTTGACCCCATCAATCAGGTTCCCCATCTCGCGCATATCCAACAGTGAGTAAGCTTTTGCCAGATGTCCTCCTTCACCATCATTCGTGCCTTGGCAATCCGAGAGTCTCTTTCTCATCTTCCCTTATAGCTCCATCAATCCTTGTTCCAAGTATTCCAATCTTTCTGTTGACTTAGTGGCAATCTCCTTCCATTCCTTTATCGCCTGCATGTTCACTTTGTGCTGTTCCAGATGTTTAGCTTCAGACTCAAACACCCTTTTGCGTAGCCTCTTATGCTTAACCTGTGCCTCAGCCACTTCATCTATGATTCTGTCCTGCAGATTGACACCTAGCTTGACGTCCCCCGCTATGTCATCTTCCAGCCATGATGATAATAGTACATATGACCGACGTGATACCTGTCTAGCTCGATTGTTTCTCTTTCCACAATGATCTTTTGGTTTCACATGTGTTGCGCCTCGAACTTAAACGGAATGACATCTCATTTGAAATCTAGCTTGTACTAGACCATGTTGGAAACCCGAGGTATGACTTGTTTCCTCCGAGCTTGTCGCCCTTATAGGAGCGTAAGGATAGATGCCTAGCAAGTCGATCAGTACCAAATAAGTATTCCCCCCTTGACCTGATAATGAACTTACTACTAGGAAACTATTCAAACATCCAATGCACCTGCTCGTCTGTCAGATTGTTGAAGAAACGCACCCAACTTACAGCATTTCCAGGCTGTGCAAACCTGACCGGAGTAAATGTCATTTTCTTTGGGTGATGGTTGGCTATATAGTCATTCAGTGGCCTTCGCAAAAGCTCTTGGCTGTACTCTCCTCTCTGAAAGTGTTCCAGCAGCCATACTCGTAGCACTAGATTTCAACCCTCAAAGTGTCCAAATCCCTGCTTGCACCGATCTAGAGCACAGTACATCTCAGCTAAGATCATAGGGATGATGGTATAAGTTTGTCCCTCGATGCCATCTATTAAGGTCCCGGCGACCATAGCTAAGCGAGTATGAATCCTTCCCCCTTTCATTGGAAATATCAACAGCCCCAAGAAGCAGATGACGAAAACATAAACCTGGCGGTTCACTCATCCCAATGAAGTAATGGCTAGTTCGTCATGGTGGAGATGATACGACTAATGCTCGTAAATAAATTCAAAAGGGATGTATGATTTATTTCGACAAAGCAGCTCATCATTCTTCTTAAAACTAACATTTTTAGAAAAATGCGGGGAGTGCGATTCTCTGTTACCAGTAATCCTGGACTATCCCATGGAAACTTGGCGAAGCCTCCTATTTATCTAGGAGAGGAGTCATTTCTATATTGCCAAATCGGAAAACAGCTCTTTTCTCATCCTAGAACATGGTAGCAGCCTCAATCAATTCCCTATTTGGTCGAACGTTTAGCAAGGATGGCAAGTCACCAAGTACTCCTCTCACATGATTTTTGTCGCAAGGTGCAAGGTCTTTCCACCAGTCAAGTAGCAAAGGTGTGATGTTTTGGACCATACCGAACCTGGGGATTTCATGCTTCATTTTCTGCAAAGCAACAAAGGTTAGCCCTTTCCCCCTCCAGATTTGACTACTTACGCAATAATGATCAACATGTTGGCACATTTTCTCCAAGTAATGCACATAATATGATAGTATCCATTGGGATTGTGGAAATCCCGTCGGACTTTGGACAAGGCTCATCTTAGCGGGTTGTTATGTCAATAACGCCCCAACCCGTACTAGGTTTAACATGATGCATGTAAATCTCAAATTGGAGTAGGGTTTCTAGAACGGTCTAGACTGGTACTCCTAAGTGGACAACTTGAGAGGGAAAGGCACGGGACCGTTGATTACATTCCCGATCTACTAGTCTACCACAGATAAGTCTTTTCGATTTAAAGGGTGATTTTCAAGAAAGTGCGGACACTTATCAAGCGCCGCTATGTTGATAATTGGCACGAGTGGAGTATGATGTGGAGCATGCTTTATACAGAAATAATAACACATTGCCAAGTATTTGCGTGTAAAAGCAGTAAATAAAATAGCAAAAGTGAACATGAAAAGAAGAGAAAAGAAAAGAAAGACACAAGAAGGAAGTCAGTTTGGCTTACGAAAATGTGCGAGAACGTAATGTAGCAGTCAAGATGAAAAGAAATGAAGAGCGGTCATACATGCTATAGAAAAAAAAGGAGAATAAGGAAAGGGATGTGCATGTCATAGCAAATTTAAGCAAACAAAGGAGAATAAGGAAAGGGATGTGCATGTCATAGTAAATTTAAACAAACAAAGGAGAATAAGGAAAGGGATGTGCATGTCATAGCAAATTTAAACAAATAAAAGTGTATAAGGAAAGGATGTGCATGTAACAAAGAAAGTAATCCAGATAAGTCAAATTTATTATGGTAAGAGCCGAAGTGTAAGTCCCCAGCAGAGTCGCCATGCTGTCGCGCCCGTTTTCTGGCAAAAGCGGGTTTCGACACGTGACAATTCTTTTTAATGAGGGTGTTAAAAGAGAAGAGTCGCCACCTAACCATTTTAAGGTGCGTTAGGGCACCTATTTGCAAGTAACTCTATTTGACTAGTCTGTGTCACCAAAGATCGGGTAAGGGCTCAAATTACCTCAAAGAGAAGGTGTTAGGCACTCTTCGAGGTCCACAATTGTGGGTCCCGGCCGAATTTTAAACTACGTGGATTATGTAATTAGACTAGGTGAGCAAATAAAAAGAAATTTAGAAGTCGGAAAGTCTTATTATAACTCATGAGAATCGATACAAAATCTTAATGACTCAAGGATATAACTACATTGATCTATGTTAAGTGACTAAGTGTAAATAATGAGTTCATAAATAAAGGAGGGAGGGGTCCTAAGTTTTTTAGCCTGAAGGATCACCCCGTGCAACATAAATAATATTTCGCAACTCCCTTAAGGTAGGGGTTGCTCATAATATTCAGTGGGCACAGACTATCATCTCCTGCTACCCGATTACTATGTTAAATTTGTTTACCTAAAGGCGCTCTAATTCAATTCTAGGCCGTACCCTATGTGTGCACTACCCGTCCCATACCTATGGTCCAGGAAGCTTTGGACATCTATTTGGGTGGTTCTAGACTTCACTTAGGATTCTCAAAATGATAAAACTAGCTCACGTTCAAAAAAAACACACGTAGTAACTATACATAAGTACATGGAAACAAGTGTAGCATATTTTGACAAGTGAAGCGAAGTGTGTGTCTGATTCCTCTAGGCATGCTATCTATTAGTGTATGATACGCTCAAATTACACCTTAAGAATAGTGTAAGCGGTTGGTGTCAAATATAATAACCCAAACGAGGTTGGGGTCGAATCCCACAGGGAATAGGTGTGAAATGTTTATCTAATTAGTGTAATACTCAACTAAGTCGTAATTCTATCAAGTAATTCAAATAACAACAGAGTATTGAACGTAAGGATAAACAAAAACTAATGTCAATATTGTGAATGTAAGTAATATGAAATAAAGAAACCAAGGTTGTGTCCCCCTTTATGTAGTAGAATGCTCTTGATATTAATATTGAATATTTACAACGGAAGAGTTCTTGATATGCAATTGATGTTTAATTTACTATCCAATATTTCCCAATAGTTGGATAATTTATCCTCTTTACGATTTTTCCAAATACAAAGGAGTTGTGATTAAGAACAATCAATGAATGCCAAATTAAAACCTACTTATTCCTAAGCGATTTCATTAAACAAGGTTTAAAGCCTTGAGTCTTTGTTATTTATTTCTACCAAATTCTATCCCACTTTTCCAAGATAAGATAGAATTAATTGGTGTTCGTTAATGTTTGCAACCACTAACAATTATTTGAAGAACAAGAAATAAATAAATATCAATCTTCCATTGAAATCATATTCAATATCAAAATCTCAACAACATTCTACCCATCTAGGGTTCACCACCTCAGCTTTGAATTTAGTTACTCATGCTGAAAATTGAAGAATAAAGAATAGCAATTGTCATCATCTTACAAAATAGAGGGTAATTGATCCCAAAGGCTTCCAAGAATTCAAACTAGTAAATTGCCCGTACTTTGTACTCTAAATTCTGACAAGATTTTTTTCACAAAACCCTATTAAACCTATTTATAGAGGCCCAAAACCCGAGGCGAATTTTGGTCTGATTTGCCCCTGTTGTGATAATGCGGACCGCATTTCTGTCGCAAAATAGAAATGTGGTCCGCAGATCATCATCGCCTTTTGCAGATTCAACCAAACAGTTTTGCTTTCATCGCGTTTTGATTTGCGGTTCGCATGTTGATTATGCGATCGCGAAATGCGATCGCATTCCTCACTCTAATCTTCGCCCAGAAACTCTGTTTGTGTTTGCGATTTCACCTTGTTGTTTTGCATTCCTGTTTTGCGGTTGCATCTACGACCGCATTCTCGACATGAAGATTGGCCTAGAGTTCTGTCCTTGTTTGCGATCTGCTTGTGGAATATGCGGTCCGCATTTGCTGTCTGCGACCGCATACTCGCATTTGCGATGCTCTTAACTTCTTTTCTTGTCTTCAGCTGGCTTTTTGAACTCTTTTCCGTACTTCTGGGTCCTTACACTCGATATACTACAAATACACTAAAATTACATAGGTATAATGAGAATTTTCACGTAAAACAAGTTAAACTTTAAGCAAGTAGTATCAAAATGTGCCGAAATTACCCGGCACATCAACACCCCTAACTTAAACTCTTGCTTGTCCCCAAGAAACTAAAACGATACTATCCTAGTCTAGACTCTACTTATCAAACATGAAACAATACTGACTATGGACGGTGTTTGTTGTTAGTATCTCAAGTATAACTCTTTGAATATTGTACCCTCGTTGAATCATCATTATATTCAAGGACAACCAATCAGTTAGTGAACTTTGAGCCTCAACAAAGTAACTGAAGGCTACCTTCAGCTGAATACACTTATGCTTTACTAAAAACTCAACTTTCTATCAACCTAGCAGTTTATGTGCCCTCACTGGAAAGAAAGTCCCACTCTCACAATATTTAGCATAGCAATACAAAGGGACTAAAGTGCAAGTACACTCACTCTCAGAACAAAATTTCAAGTGTCACCACATGCCATACCATAGGCTTGCCCTTATTTTAATTCGTCGCCTAGTTCTAAGAACACTCGGTTGGAGATCACATAAGGACTTTGTAAGCTTGTAATGTCGGTTTAAGGAAGGGTAGGATATATATTTAGATACGAGTGGCTACATCCTCCTTGAACACTAATTACATTCTTCTTTCTTTTAACCTTTGGCTTCTTTTCAACCCCATAACCTCAATGGCATTTAGTTCCCACAGTGGACCCGCCTTAAATACCTCTCTAATCTATTCCAAAGCTCCATTATTGCCAATACATAAATAACTATTATGATTTTTTTTCTGTTTCTTTTTTTTTTTCTTTGGAGCTTTCATAAATTCACATTAGCCCTTTGAGGTATAGACTCTCGCCCTCACTTCACAGCCTTGTCCATTTCTATTTTGACCCGCACCCCCAACTTAGGTTTTTAGCCATGTTCTCACTGTTCAAGGAGGAACGGGTTCAAAAGAGATCATTGTTTTACGAACGGGAAAGGTTTGTAATCCGGAGGCCAAAGAAAATGCTAAAAGGCTCAAATAGGGTACTAGTGATATTATTTATGCACAGGTAGGCTGAAAAGGCTTTAAAAGGTTTCATAAATAAGCAAAGAATGCCTAAGATCCTCTCTCCAACTCAGTATACTTATAACAAGCGTTGAAAAACCAACCGGACAAGTTCTAGATGGCAGAAGTGAACACAAGAACTATCTAAACAAAGAACTCACACACATTGGCACACAAACTGTTCGGTTAACATAGTTTACAGCTTTAAAGTTCACATTTGGTCACTCGAGGCTTTCCTCGTGTGTACATACACGATTCTAGGTAGACCTAGAGTTACCGAGTGAGCCTCAAATTCACATAATTGATTTGTTAACAAGGGTATAATCTACACACAAATTTACATACTTGATACTAAACAAATTCACCATCCCGGTCAATATATCTCATATTCATAAACCCGGTTCTACTATTATACCCTTGAAAAAGAACCCGGCGGAAGAAAAAACATTGGGGATTTTATTGAGGAACTTCATTTCACTAACTATTTAATTACAACAACATATATACATAAATCATTAATCATTACTACATAATGTACAGTTATCAATGTCGCTAAACATGCCCGAAAATAAATCAAATACACAGATACACAGATAAGGCTACCACCCCCAACTTAAAACATGCATTGTCCCCAATGCATAAAAAAAATAATATAGAGTGCAAGGGGCTCCCTGGGGGCGCATTTGCGCGAAGAGATGCAGTAGCCTAGGTCTCCTTCGGAGCTGCAGGAGGGCTGTGGGACTGATCTGGAGCAGGTGGTGGGGCCGCTGAGCTGCTAGCTTCTCCCACTGGTGGCTGTGTGGCTGATGAGTCTGCCCGGGCAGCCACTTCCGCTAGTGATTGCTGAATGGCCCTCTCAATGTCTGCTTGATCTTGTTCTTCCTCCATAGTTGGCACAACAATTCTTTTGCCCTTTTCCTTAGGGTCATCACCCTCATCGAACCCTGAACTGGCCTCTTCTGATTCTTCCCCTTCGAATTCTGATGACTGCCCCGATGTCTCGTCATCAGTAAGATCTACCTGTACTGTAGGAGCGGGAGGATGAGACACTTTAGCAGACGAAGGTGCAATGTCTGCCATTAGTTTCGTGAAGTCCAGGCCCAAGTCTGGTGCAGCAATGTCAGCACCCTGGTCACCCTCATTGGGGAGGAGAGATGTTATGTCGAACTCCAGATTTTGCATTTTCTGGAGTTCGGTCTTCATGGATTTTACTTCCTCCCTCAACTGGGGTAAACCCTTAACCTCACCTCTTCCAATCTGTTCAACCCTAGACTCAAGCTTGTGCAACCAATCTCCGAACAATGATTGTTGTTGTTGGAGAGCGGTCACTGACGTTTGAATCGGAGTCAGGGCCTGTTTAATCAGGTGGGGCAGGGTTTTCAAGAGTTGGTCCACCTTGGAATTTGCGTGATGTGCAATTAGACCAAGTCTTGAAAGGGTTAGCATTGGTGAGGAAGATGGACCAGTGGTAGATGGGGGTGCAGTCTCTTCAGCAGCAGTGGAGGTTTCAGGATCTTGGGGAGAAAGGAGATTTTGGGAGTCAATGTCCTCAATTGGGGTCACTGGTGGGGAAGCCGAATCACTTATACGAGTGATATCTATATCCCTCGTAGACTTACCGAGTTTGTCTTGTTGTGGTAAGAAAGGAACATTCACCTCTTGGCAGAGGGTTGTGATCAAACTCGGGAAGGGAAGTGATGTGGCCCGCTGCGTAGCCCGAATGCCAATTTCCTGGAAAATAAGACTCCCCACATCAATTTTAATACCAGTCATAATACACGCAATGAGAAGTGTCTTCTCAATGCTGATATCCGTTTCATTCCTTGGAAGGTATTAAATGGGAGGTGACAAAGTTTAGCCAATATTTGCCCTCCCTTGTGAGGTCTTCTTTGTAGATTTTCTTTCCAGGGTGAATCCAGGCAGGAGTCCCCTTGGCAATTACGGACGCTATCCATCCACGTTTGTGTTCTCTGTTGGAGTACTTTGCATCGTACTCAGCTGTGCCTGATTCCCACTCGGGGAAGTAGAGTTCATTGATATGCTCACTATCACAAAACACAGCCTTACCCCGAACGTGGACGATGCCGGTGAATATTCTGTTGCGTCTATGGTACCCTGTTCGTGAAGCTCCGTAAGACGCATAGAATTCCCGGACCATTGACTCATTATATTCTTTGGGGTCCGTAGTGAAGTACTCCCATTTTCTCGTTTTGATGTTTTCGAGAATATGAGGGTACTGATCCTGTAATCCGTTCAAGCTTAAATTTTTCTCCCCCAAGATTTTCCTTTTTGTTAGCCCTTCCCTGAACAATGATCTGGAACCTTCAACCCCGAACCGAAGCTGAAGGTCATCACCTCGTTTCCTTCGGGCCTCAGCCATTAAATCGACTTCCGGTAAGTGTTCCTCCTCATCAGACTGGGAGGTGCTTTGCCTATTTGATTCCACTCTTACCCGTTTGGGTTGGGCTGAGGTAGAAGCGGAAGCTGGTCTTCTCTTTACGGAGTGCTTTTTGGCTGCCATATCTGCATTAATAGGATATGTAAGCGACATTATCATCATTAGAGAAAAGCAAAACAGGAAAACATACGAAAGATTTACAGAAATGCGGCGTGGTTTGCGGTCGCATAACCACTATGCGAACCGCAAACACGTCGCATTCCTATGTGTGACAGGTAGATGGCATTCTGCGATGGATTCTGCGAATCGCATAAACACTATGCGAATCGCAAACCCATCGCAGATTGTCTTCGTGCATAAGCCTGTTGGATACACACAAATGCGATCGCATACTCGTCGCAAAGCGAGATATGCGATCGCATATTCACCACAGAGTACACCGGTGCTAACCAAATGTTCTGGCCGTCTTTGCGGTGGCTTTGCAGTCCGCATATCTATTATGCGATCGCAAAGTCACCGTATATGTTGTCTTCCTCAGATATCTAGGGTTTAGGGATGCGGTCAAAGTGCGGTCCACATTTTGATTTTGTGGACCACAAATACCTTAAAATATACAAGTATGTTCATCCCTCAAGAATGAAAACCCTATATTCTTGTCTTCCATCCCAAAAAATTCAAAAACTCCATTAAAACATCAACCCTAATTTTGCAAAATTACACTTTAACATGGAGCAAAGGTCGAACGTACCTTATGAAGAAGATTTGAGGACTTAGAATAACTGTTAATTAACTCTTTGATGTTTGGTAAGCTTGCACTTTAATTTTTCGATGATGTCCGTCGATGGTCTTTCTCTGTTGCCGTTTTCTATTCTCTTTTTTTTTTTTTTTAATTATATATACTTAGACTGAAGGATTTAGAAGAGGAAGGAATGCGAACACGTACTTGGCAATTATGCGATTATTTAGTCGTCGCATAATGTAAATGCGAATCGCATAGTAGGAGACCTCACCGTATTTATATCAGACTTTTGAGCTGAATTCTCTGTCCCTGTTTGCGGTGAGAATGCGGATCGCATAACTCAAACCGCGAATTGCTGTGCTTCGTCGCATTTATGCCAGCTATACTTACTCAACTTTCTGCTTCAGTTTGAGGCACAAATGCGGTTTGCATATTGAAAATGCGATCGCATTTGTGCAGCATTTGTCACCTTGTTGTTTTTCTGCACTTTCAAGAATTCCTCTTCAATTCCTGTGTCCTTTCGTCACATTCCTTCACTTTAAAGCCCTTCAAATAGCCCTAAGTATAAATATGATATTAAAACTTAAATAAAGATACAACAACAAAAGAAAGTAAATGATACCACATATGAGTTGCCTCCCATGAAGCGCTTGATTTAACGTCGCGGCACGACGAAGCTAAGACGCCTCTGCAATCATTCCATGGTTGGGATTGGATCATCCTTTAGAGCCAGCTGCTCTATCAAATGTTTCTTTCCATCCGCTCCTAGGTAGTGCTTGATTCTTTGCCCGTTTACCTTGAAAGTTCAGAGCCCATCCTCCGATGCTAATTCAACAGCTCCAAAAGGAGAGACATCAACAACTTTAAATGGTCCAGACCATTTAGACTTCAGTTTCCCCGAAAATAGTTTTAGTCTTGAATTGAACAACAAAACTCTCTTTTCAAGATCTTTTTGTCATGGACGAATTTAATTCTTTCTTTATATACTGCTACACTCTCATAAGCGTGAAGACGAAATTCCTCCATTTCATTTAACTGTGCTAGCCTTAGAGCTCCAGCATCCGCCCAATCCATGTTTAATATTTTTAAGGCCCACATAGCCTTATGCTCGAGTTCTACGGGTAAATGGCACGCTTTTCCGAAGACTAGCCAATAAGGGGATGTACCGATAAGGGTCTTGTAAGCTGTCCGGTATGCCCATAGAGCATCATCTTGCTTCCTTGACAAGTCGGTCCTGTTTGCGTTCACCGTATTTGCTAGAATGCTCTTTATCTCCCTGTTGGATACCTCAACTTGACCACTCGATTTGTGGATGATAAGGTGTGGCAACCTTATGCTTGACCCCGTACTTGTCAAGGAGACGTTTAAAGACTCTGTTACAGAAGTGCGAAACCCCATCACTAAGAATGACTCTCGGGGTGCCAAACCGGGTGAAAATATTCTTCTTTAGAAATGCGGTCACACTCCGAGCTTCGTTGTTTGATAAAGCAACGGCTTCTACCCATTTGGACACATAGTCCACAGCCACTAGGATGTATTTTATCCCACATGAGCTTATGAAAGGGCCCATGAAGTCAATACCCCAAACATCGAATAGTTCAATTTCCATCACAAAGCTCATGGGCATCTTATGCCTCCTTGAAATTGGGCCCTGTCGTTGGCGTTGGTCACACGACTTCACCAACTGATTAGCGTCCTGATAAATGATTGGCCAGTAATAACCACATTCCAAGATCTTTGCTGCCGTTCTATTCCCCCCATGATGACCCCCAACCGGTGAGTCATGACAAGCTTTCAGAATTTATAGCATCTCTTCCTCAGGCACACATCTTCTAATTATGTTATCCACACAGACACGGAACAAGAAAGGTTCCTCCCAATAATAGTTGCGAGAATCCCTCAAGAACTTCTTCTGTTGGTATGATTCCAACCCTTCCGGAATAAGATCGCTGACAATATAGTTACCGATGTCTGCATACCACGGTGCAAAGGCGTTGGATAACGCCAGTATTTGTTCATCTGGAAATGCGTCATTGATTTCCAGCTCTCCTTTTTGTCTACCCGATTCTTCAAGTCTAGATAAGTGATCTGCCACTTGGTTTTGTATTCCCTTGCGATCCATAACTTTGAAATTGAACTCTTGCAGCAGTAAAACCCATCGGATTAATCGTGGCTTTGCATCTTTCTTCGCCATCAGATAACGGAGAGCGGCATGATCCATGTACACAATCACTTTAGAACCCAATAGATACGCACGGAACTTCTCGAACGCATACATAATGGCCAACAGCTCTTGCTCAGTTATGGTGTAATTCATCTGCGCCCCATTAAGTGTTTTGCTAGCATAGTATATTGGGTGCAGAACTTTATTGTGTCTTTGTCCCAGCATAACTCCAATAGCTACACCGCTGGCGTCACACATAAGTTCAAAAGGCAGCGACCAATCAGGTGTGACAATAATGGGTGCCGTGGTGAGCTTTGTCTTCAGTTCCTCAAAAGCTATGAGGCATTTCTCATCAAAGACGAACTTGGCATCCTTCTCAAGGAGTTTACACATTGGGTTTGCAATCTTTGAGAAGTTCTTAATAAACCACCTGTAGAATCCTGCATGCCCCAAAAAACTACGGACACCTTTTACGGAGGTGGGTGGAGGAAGCTTAGAGATGATTTCTATTTTAGCTTTATCCACCTCTATGCCACGCCTTGAGATTTTATGTCCCAGGACAATACCTTCATCCACCATGAAGTGGCATTTCTCCCAATTTAGTACAAGGTTCGTCTCTTCACATCGGTTAGCACTTATTTCAGATTCTTCAGGCAATGCTCAAAAGTTTCACCGACTACCGAGAAATCATCCATAAAAACCTCAAGGAAATACTCTACCATATCGGAGAAGATAGACATCATACATCTCTGGAAGGTAGCTGGAGCATTGCATAAGCCGAATGGCATTCGACTGAAAGCAAATGTTCCATATGGGCATGTGAACGTTGTCTTCTCCTGGTCCTCCAAAGCTATATTGATCTGATTATAACCGGAGTATCCGTCAAGGAAATAATAAAAGGATTTTCCTGCTAGCCGATCAAGCATTTGATCAATAAAAGGCATAGGGAAGTGGTCCTTGCATGTGGCACTATTTAGTTTTCTGTAGTCCATGCATACCCTCCATCCAGTTACTGTTCTTGTTGGAATAAGCTCGTTCTTTTCATTCTTGACCACAGTCATGCCTCCCTTCTTTGGCACGCATTGCACCGGGCTCACCCATGAACTATCAGCAATTGGGTAGACTACTTCAGCGTCCAGCCATTTGATTATCTCTTTCTTCACCACTTCCTGCATTGACGGATTCAGCCGTCTCTGGTGCTCCACACTCGGTTTTGTCCCACTTTCTAGTTGAATCTTGTGCTCACAAATTCCAGCAGGGATTCCCCGAATCTCCGTAATTGTCCAACCAATGGCTTGTCTATGTTCCTTCAAAACTTGCAGCAACTGTTCCACCTACACATCATTCAACAACGAAGAAACAATTACCGGTAAAGTATTATTCAAGCCAAGAAATTTATACCTCAAATGCGACGGAAGTGGTTTGAGCTCTAATTGAGGTGGTTCGATAATGGACGGCTTTGCAGGAGGTGTAACTCTATTCTCCAAATCGAGGGAAAGTTTTGGTGGAGTATACGAGTAGGAGCCACGTCCTTCTAATGCATTCACCGACTCCATAAAACCTTCCATATCATCACCATCGAAGTTCACCAATATAGCTGCCAATGCTTCACGCAGGCATTGCTCTTCCATCTTCATCTCAACAGCATCATCTACTTCATCAACAATACTAATTACTGAAATGCTCTCGTACTCGGTTGGTAACTTCATACCCTTACTAGCTTGGAAGGTAACTTCTTCGTTGTTCTCCCGGAATTTGATTTTGTTACGCTCCGAATCCATAAGGGCTCTTCCAGTAGCTAAGAATGGTCTCCCCAATATAATAGAGATTTCCTTGTCCACAGCACAGTCAAGAATCACAAAATCAGCTAGAATATGAAACTTCCCAACTTTCACAATCACATCATCTACAATACCAACTGGTCTTTTGATTGAACGGTCAGCCATCTGCAACCTCATGCTCTTCGGCCTTGGCATTCCTAATCCAGCTTGTTTGTAGATGGCAAGCGGCATTAGATTGATGCAGGCCCCATTGTCACACAGTGCCTTTGCAAAGTCGCGCACTCCAATGGTGCACGAAATAGTAAATGCTCCCGGGTCCTCTTTCTTCTGGATTGGGTTTGTAGCAATAATAGAGCTAACCCGGTGAGTCATATTCACCACCTCATTCTTGGTGGTTCTATTCTTCGTGATCAAATCCTTTAGATACTTGGCAAAACCCGGCATTTCTTGAAAAGCCTCCAAGAATGGTATATTCACAGATAACTGTTTGAGAATGTCATAGAATTTCTCAAACTTGCTGTCGTCAACTCTTCTCGCAAGTCTCTAAGGGAAAGGAAGAGGGGGTCTAGGAATCGATGGAAGAATGTTTGATGTTTCTTCTGCCTTTTCCTTCATCCCTTCTCAAGTCTCATCTCGTTTTTGCACAACTTCTGGATTATTATTTACTTCAACAACATTAGGTTCTTCAACTTCGACTCCTTTATCAAGTTCTTCCACATCAACTGCTTGCTCATTCTTTCCTTGTAATATCTTACCACTCCTGGTAGTGATAGCCATGATATAGGAAGTTGGGCCACTTCCACTTCCCTTTGGATTTGCAATCGTATCACTAGGGAGTGTTCCCTTATGCTGTGGATATTGCTGACGAGAAAGATCTCTCATTTACAACTCCGACTTTTGAATCGCCGCAGTGTGAGAGCCAACCAACTCAGTCATGTTCTTCATGGAGTTATCAGACTTTTCTTGGTTTTGTAGTATCCTTTCAAGCATGCTCTCCAATTTAGACTCACTAGAGGATCCCTGATTTGAATACTGACCCTTTGGAGGAACATAAGGGTTGGAACTTCGATTTGAAAAACTATTGTTGTTGTTCCAGCTTCCTTGGTTCGAGCCACTTTGGTCGTTTCGCCATTGATGGTGACCTTGCCCTTGCGGGTTTGGTCTCCACTGATTTTTCGAGCCTTGACCTTGGTAATGCTGCCTTTGGTACCCTCCTTGAGAATTATTGACATAATTAGCCTCTTCATAATCATCGCTTTGCACCGGCTGCACATTCTCAACCACATTGACTTTCTTCTTCTGATTTTCTGTGAAAAGCTTTGTCAACACATTGACATTTGTAGCAAGTTCTGCAATTACTTGTTCACGTTCTTGATTTTCCTTGATCAAGTTGTTCATAGAAGGAGACACAATTGCAATTTCGCCTGTAGTATCCTCAGAATGCCAAGCTTGGTTGTGTTTTGCCATTTTGTCTAAGATCTGAGTCACCCTAGCGAAGGTTTTATCCATAAAAGATCCAGCAACTGCATTATTTGCTATTGATTGGTTCATAGGATCCAAACCCATGTAAATTTTTCCAGCAAGATGGAATCCGGAAAGCCATGGTTTGGAGACCTCACCAAGTACAACTTGAAGCGATCCCACGCTTCATGTAATTGTTCATCAGGTAGTTGCTTAAAGAAGAATATCTTGTCCCTGAGCTCAGACTTCTTGCTTTGTGAAAACCATTTTGACAAGAACGCCCTGACAAGTTCAGGCCATGAAAGTATAGAATTCGAAGGAAGATTCTGAAGCCATTTCCTCGCATCCCCAGCTAACGAATACTTAAAGCATCTCAGCCTCAAGGCATCGTCGGAGACATTTCTGCTTGTGCGTCGCAAAAACACCCAAGAAATTTCTGAGGTGCTGTGTTGGATCGTCATCAGTGGAGTTTCTGAAAAATTCCTCCGCTTTCAGCATCAGAATTAGTCCATGTTCCACCTTGAAAGTAGCAGCACCGATAGCAAGAGGTACAATAGCGTTTGTATCCTCAATATATTCTTCAATATCTGCAAAAGGGTTTCCTTCCTCTCTACCTCCACATCATCTTCATCGTCCGACATATCTCCCTGTCTACAACAACCAAAACCAAAAACGTGTAATCAAGTGGAATTAGACGTATAATAAAGTATACACCAATTAGTAATTTCAGAACCGTATTCCCCGGCAACGGCGCCAAAATTTGATACGCTCAAATTACACCTTAAGAATAGTGTAAGCGGTCGGTGTCAAATATAATAACCCAAACGAGGTTGGGGTCGAATCCCACAGGGAATAGGTGTGAAATGTTTATCTAATTAGTGTAATACTCAACTAAGTCGTAATTCTATCAAGTAATTCAAATAACAACAGAGTATTTTGAACATAAGGATAAACAGAAACTGATGTCAATATTGTGAATGTAAGTAATATGAAATAAAGAAACCAAGGTTGTGTCCCCATTTATGTAGCAGAATGCTCTTGATATTAATATTGAATATTTCTAACGGAAGAGTTCTTGATATGCAATTGATGTTTAATTTACTATCCAATATTTCCCAATAGTTGGATAATTTATCCTCTTTATGATTTTTCCAAATACAAAAGAGTTGTGATTAAGAACAATTAATGAATGCCAAATCAAAACCTACTTATTCCTAAGCGATTTCATTAAACAAGGTTTAAAGCCTTGAGTCTTTGTTATTTATTTCTACCAAATTCTATCCCACTTTTCCAAGATAAGATAGAATTAATTGGCGTTCGTTAATGTTTGCAACCACTAACAATTATTTGAAGAATAAGAAATAAATAAATATCAATCTTCCATTGAAATCATATTCAATATCAAAATCTCAACAACATTCTACCCATCTAGGATTCACAACCTCAGCTTTGAATTTAGTTACTCATGCTGAAAATTGAAGAATAAAGAATAGTAATTGTCATCATCTTACAAAATAGAGGGTAATTGATCCCAAAGGCTTCCAAGAATTCAAACTAGTAAATTGCCCGTACTTTGTACTCTAAATTCTGACAAGACTTTTTCACAAAACCCTATTAAACCTATTTATAGAGGCCCAAAACCCGAGGCG
Source organism: Nicotiana obtusifolia (assembly GCA_002018475.1). Taxonomy (NCBI): domain Eukaryota; kingdom Viridiplantae; phylum Streptophyta; class Magnoliopsida; order Solanales; family Solanaceae; genus Nicotiana; species Nicotiana obtusifolia. The sequence continues at coordinate 13,283 of MCJB01048274.1, read as the reverse complement.
AATTTCGGTCTGATTTGCCCCTGTTGTGATAATGCGGACCGCATTTCTGTCGCAAAACAGAAATGTGGTCCACAGATCATCATCGCCTGTTGCAGATTCAACCAAACAGTTTTGCTTTCATCGCGTTTTGATTTGCGGTTCGCATGTTGATTATGCGATCGCGAAATGCGATCGCATTCCTCACTCTAATCTTCGCCCAGAAACTCTGTCTGCGTTTGCGATTTCACCTTGTTGTTTTGCGGTTCGCATTCCTGTTTTGCGGTCGCATCTGCGACCGCATTCTCGACATGAAGATTGTCCTAGATTTCTGTCCTTGTTTGCGATCTGCTTGTGGAATATGCGGTCCGTATTTGTTGTCTGCGACCGCATACTCGCATTTGCGATGCTCTTAACTTCTTTTCTTGTCTTCAGCTGGCTTTTTAAACTCTTTTCCGTACTTCTGGGTCCTTACACTCGATATACTGCAAATACACTAAAATTACATAAGTATAATGAGAATTTGCACGTAAAACAAGTTAAACTTTAAGCAAGTAGTATCAAAATGTGCGGAAATTACCTGGCGCATTAGTGTACAACACATCAAATTAAATAACATATAAGGCATGCTGAAAGAAATATCAAATAGACCACACAGACCCTATAGGCATGTTTTCTACCTTTTTATACAAGCATTAGAATATACTCGTTTCTCAAATTTCACTAACACCCCAATTGTTTGTTATTACAAGTTATAACAGGCCCAAGAATGAAATAATACAGACTTGAAAATGACAAAATACAGACTGAAACGAATACAAGCCCACTAAAGCAATTACAGGTCCAATACAAAATTAACCCAGGGATATCCCATGCCTTCAATAGTCTTACTCTCCGGACAAACAGCAGGCCCAAACCACATGCTCACAAGACAACTAGAGTGCGCCTGAATCCAGTGCTCAGGACCAACAACACACATGGCCCATTTCCAGGACTAATCAATAACTTACTTACCCAAATGGATACAAAATTTAGCTATGCAAGTGACACAATACTCATAGAACAACTTAAACACAGTTCTTAGATTTTTAACCATCAACAGCTCTAGCCGAGACATATAAATAGGATCATGCTAAATGGAAAGGCACAAAAGACACATATGAGGCAAGCTTATGCTTTGTAATTCCAGAAATAGAATTTTATAGTGACAAGATTGACCATCATAGCACAGTAAACCATTTCAAAGAGCTTCAAATTAAAGCATGATCCAGAAACAACCTAAAGACCTTTAGATGATAGTCTAACAGAATCATGAACAAGAAGCAGGTAGAGTACAGTCTTTATATGAAGGTTTTAACATGAGAACCTAATGGGAATGTGGTTGCAAACAACATGCTAATGGGCACAATTTGGCAAACATATCACTTAGTTGATCATGAAACTTAACATGATGGACATTAGCTATAGCACAAAGATTCTAAAGAACTCATAGTAGGTAAAAGAATATGTCAATTATAGGCTAACAGGACAAGTAGACATTAGGATTCATGTCATCCGACCCCACATGAGAGAAAAACTATACGTTGGTATTTATCCTAGAAGCAATGCTAAGAGTGCAGGATTGACAGGTTAAGGAACACAATTATCAGAGTCACAAATCGCAAAACAAACATGCTTGGCTATATATTAAGAAAATGCTATAACATGGGAGAGTCAAGGATCAGTTTGCAAAATAGTAGATTACACCTAGAGGATTCAATAGGGAGAGATTCATTAAGGCAGATTCTGAGCAAGCAATTTCTACAAAAGATCCCTGAAATCCAAGGAATGAATATGAACTCATAACAGGAAAAGACACAACACTAATGTTAACATGAGTATGACCAATCAGGCAAAACCTAAGAAGGCCAGAAACCACTTGAATCAGATACACAAAGTGAAGATATACTACACATGTTGAAACCGATCAAGTTCGATACTAGAGAACATGGGACTGCAGAACATCATTGAGACAATAGAAGTACAGAAAGCATACAACAATACAATACAGGGAGTTCACAAATAACAAAGAAACTTAGGGCATGCGTGTCTGAAAGTTCAAATATTGTTGGTACGCAGAATACACATACATGAATAAGTAGAGAAGTAATAATTAAGGCTATAAAGAGTCAAGAATGCTAACCAGTTGCGAAGATAAACGAGCAAAAGAGAGTAACTCAGAATCTCGGCAGTGACAGCAAAAGAAAGACAACAGTGAGAACTCTAGATCCTACTGCATCAGATTTTACATGAGCTTCAGTGAGCCCTGAGTAGTGCTCGAACTAGGGAGGTTGATAGAGAAGATTCCGGTGACCTTGGCTTTCAGCCAGCCACAATCAAGAGACCAAAAATAGTATAGAAGGTGTGAAAGTGAGAGAATAACAATCGTTCTTGAGGTGATTCCCCCGTCCCCAAAGGGAAATTGGGGAGGGGTTTATGTAGTAATAAAATCAACACATTAATAAGAAAATACAGTCAATCGAACATAAACAAAGAAAGAAGAACATGCAAAAATCAATTTAGAATCTATTAGGAGAAGAAACCAGGTAAACCCTATTTTGACTAGGATCAAAAATTGGTCGGAGATCTTGGTGAATCAGAACCTTATTGCCTTACTATGAACGTATTCGGACGAAATACCGTCCAAATCTTAGAGAGTAAAGCCGATCTCCTTTGATTCAGAGACTGGTACTTGCTAAAATGGGCAAGTACTAAGTAACAGCGTATTTACACAAGTAATAGCAGTATAATCCGGAAAAGGTAAGTAAATCATGGTAAGAATCCATGGATAAGTTGGTTTCAGAGAAGAATTGGGGTGCCGGCTAGGTTTTGTGAGGTGAGGGGAGGTTATGAGAGAGTATAGGGGCGACCGGTTGGAAAAAATGGGTTAGGGTTTGGGTTGTGCGGTTATAAGGAGAGAAGGGGGAGGTATTGTAAGCCGTTGATCTTGATTTTAAAATCAACGACTGTGATTTTAAAGAGAGAGATTGGGGAGGGGGGGGGTTAGTCAGGTCCCGTACGGGTTGGAGTAATAAGGGTCTTTGGTTTGGGCTGCTGAAGGCAAGATGAAGTGGGCCAATGTTTTGGGCCTGCTTTTGGCCTGAAATTCATATTAAAGCTGGGCCATAATTTAAATACACAAAAATTTATCAAAAGATAATTTATAAGAAGTAATTGACAAAATAATAAAATATTATTTATGTAGTAAAATACTTTAAAATAATTATTTTAACATTATAAAAATATAAAATGCTATTTGGCACAAATGGTGTGAAAAAATATAAGTATGCATAACATATAGGTTATTATTGCAAAATTGTGTAAATAGCCTAAAAATACAGATATTGAAACCTATATGTGGATACATATAATAAATTTAGATGATTACGTCATCACAAAATAATTTGAAAGGGTAATTAAAAAAATATTCAAGTAATTAAAAATGCAAGAAAATCAATTTTAAAGCCTTAAAAATTGTGGAAAATTATGGAAAGCACTTATATGATTCTTGTAAATTGGTGATGATGCAGAAATGTTATTCTTAAAGTATCTATTACTATTTTAAAATATGAGGGCAAAATTGGGTATCAACAATGATCATTTTGATCTTGATCACTATCTCCATTATTGTCTTGGGTTCCTTCATGTGCAATAGCTGCCTTAGCAATACAAACTGGATTAATATCAACTAAGCTCTCATTACTCTGAGAATCTATCTTCTCAGCTTTGTCAATATCTTCAATAGTCTGGTCTTCAAAGATTATTGCATCACAACTTCTAATAAGTTTATTGTCAACTAGATCATAAAAACGATACCTAAACTCATCTTGACCATAACCGATAAAATGCACTGCTTAGTTTTGACATCCAGTTTCGATCTCTCATCTTTAGGAACATGCACACAAGCTTTACACCTAAAAACTCTCAGGTGATCATAAGAAACATCTTTGGCAAACCAAAATCTGTCTGGGACATCACCATCCAAAGCAACAGCAGGAGACAAATTGATAACATAAGCAACAGTGTTAAGTGCTTCCGCCCAAAATATATTAGGAAGTTTAGCCTCTTGAAGCAAGCATCTAACTCTCTCAACTAGATTTCTATTCATCCTCTCTGCCAAAACATTCAATTGAGGCGTCTTGGGCAGAGTTTTCTGATGACGAATTCCTTGTTCTTTGTAATAGTTATCAAAGGGACCACAATATTTACCATCATTGTCAGTGCGAATACATTTTAATTTCTTCTCCGTTTGTCTCAGCTAAGGCATGAAATTCCTTAAACACGCCAAGTGCTTGATCTTTAGATTTCAAAGGACACACCCAGAGCTTACGAGAATGATCATCGATGAAGGTCACAAAGTAAAGTGCACCACCTTTTGACTTTACTTTAAAAGGACCACACAAATTGGAGTGTACTAGCTCTAGTAAATTGGACTTTCTTGAGGGAGGATGGCTATGAAAGGAGACACTCTTCTGTTTGCCAGCTAAACAATAGATACACCTTTTCAGCTTTGCTTGTTTCACTCCAGAAAGTAAACTTTTCTTAGCCAAACACGTAATCCCCCTCTCGCTCATATGACTCAATCTTCTGTGCCACAATTCTGATAAAGTGTCACTTTGCACCAGATTTGTGGAGTCATTAAGAATAGAGCCCTGTGTCACATATAAATGACCTGACTTGACTCCTCGAGCCACTACTAACGAGCCCTTAGTGAGCTTCCACTGGCAATTAAAAAGGGTATTATGGTAATCTTCATCGTCTAATCTTCCTGCGGAGATCAAATTGAAAGGAAAGTGTGCAACATGCTTGGCATCTTGAAGAACTATCATTGAACCATTATTAGTTTTCAAACAAACTGTGCCAACACCAAACACCTTAACTTCACTGGCATTGCCCATCTTTAACACGCCAGAACCAACAGGAGTATAAGATGAGAAAAAGTCTTTTCTTGGTGTGACATGTGAGATAGCTCTAGAATCTACTATCCAGCTCATCTCATGGGATACCAAATTGATGAAGTTTTCATCATAAGCAAAAAGAAGGTCATCTCGAACAATAGAGGCAACATTGTTCTCGTTACTTTCAACTTTCTTTCCTTCTCTAATATCTTGCTTCAACTTGTGGCAAAACCTTTTGATGTGTCCTTTCTTGCCACAGTGGTTACATGTAATATTGTGGTATTCGGACCTTGACTTACTTCTACTTTTACCTCTATTCCTCTAGCCTCTTGTTTTATATCTCCCCCGGTCTTCTGTAACCAAGATATCTGCTTGTGAGGTCGAACCCTGAGATTATCTCCTTACTTCCTCGTTCAACACACCACTCTTGGCATATTCCATGGTCACCTTACCTCCAGGAGCTGATTTGTCAAAGAAACACGAAGAGTTTCCCAAGAGTCTGGCAGAATATTAAGAAGCCAAAGTCTTTGTATCTCATCATCAAAATTAACTCCCATTCCAGACAGCTGATCAAGGACACCCTGAAAATCATTTATGTGATCAAGGATAAAGCTGCCTTTCTTATATTTAAAGATCATCAATTGCTTTAACAGGAACAACTTGTTGTTCCCAGTTTTTGAAGCATAAAGAGTTTCTAGCTTTTCCCACAATGATCTCCATGTGTCTCATTCACAATATGGTTTCGAACATTATCTTCAACCCGTTGTCGTATATATCCACATACTTGTTGGTGCTCGAAATCCCAATCTTCATCAGATATAGTCTCGGGTTTATGAGCTGCAAAAATGGGTAGATGCATCTTCTTCACGAACAACAAATCTTTCATCTTACTTCTCCAAACATTATAATTTTTCACATTTAAACATATCATCTTGCTCATATTCGCCTCCATTCCATAACAACCCAGATAACTAAGTAAGGCTCTGATACCACTGTTAAGTCGAGGAAGAGGCAAATCCAAAAATAAAGAAGATAAAGAACACCAAATTTTAACGTGAAAAACCCTTCAAATTGAAGGTAAGAACCACGGGATCACAAAGATCCAAAAAGCTCCACTATAATAATAAGAGGGTTACAAAAGTTTTTCAATTGGCTACACAACAAGTGCCAAACACAGAGCAACAATAGCAACAAGAGCAATAACAAAGCAATTGAAGAAGGAGGAGAAGCCACAAAACTGGAATTGTTGTTGGGGGCTCGAAAACAGATTCTACGAGCCTCCAAATCTGATCTCCATCGTTCAAATCAAAAACCAAGATGTTACGCACACTCAGTCAAAATTTCATCTCGATCCAACGGTTACCGAATCGAAAAACATGATTTGAATTTGGCTGGTCGGAATAAAAATCTGCAGCAAAACGAATACTTTTCTTCTCTTTTCTCTCTTAATGAAAGCTCTCTCAAATATAACCTTCATAAAATTTAGAGAACATAAGAGACACGAGATGTACAGTTCTTAGAGAAAGGTAATGTTACATTAAGGTTGTCACGACCCTAATTTTCCTCTGTAGAATGTCATGATGGCACTATTAAATATAAAATATAAATTTCTATCCGAAGCTTACAATCCCAAAACCGATAGTATAAGTCATAAGCTCTACTAAGTTTACTAGAAAATCTCTAAGTACAACTGTTCTGGAATAGAAATAAACAATACAAAGTAAACTTCAGGAGGTGACTCGAGGCTTGCGAACGTGACAACAGGTATACCTTGAGTCTCCATAGCAATGCCCGATCAGCTAGCTAATGATCAACAACTCCGAGTACCTGGATCTGCACAAAAATGTGTAGAAAGCGTAGCATGAGTACACCACGGCAGTACCCAGTAAGTATTAAGACTAACTTCAGTAGAGTAGTGACAAGGGACAATCAAGATACCTACTAGACTTAATAACCTGTACAAGTATGAATGTGAAACTAACAAAGAACAATATCTATATAAAGCTAAGCATGATAACAATAATAAAACAATGCTGGTAATAGGAAACTAAAAGCAACATTTAGCAACGAAAAACAACAGGTAATAACGCCGTGGAGTAAGCTGAATACGGTTTAAGTCCGATAAAACCAAGCAAGGAAAAATAAATAACACTCAATAAGAGTAACCACTTTCCGCAAGATCTCTTCAAGGATTTCCCCGAGGTACTTCACCTCATAGTCACATTTCACGGGTCCCAACTCATGAACCCTAATCACTTGGCATCTTGTGCCCACATTACAATTCATAACCGCACAAACGACTCACGTGCCAAGGAAGTGATAATATCTCATACCCGCACAGACAACTTACGTGCCAACAATAATAACGACCTTGACCGCACGGACAACTTATGTGCCAAAAGAATAACTTTCACATAGAAGGCAAGTATACGAGAATATATGTAAACGATCAATAGATATCAGGGTTCATCTTCTCAAACTGATATGAATGATTAATTACGTGTATGCTTGTGCAAGCATTTTATCACAACTCGAGTCAACATGTAAGAGTAAAGACAACAAATGGTACATAGGAAACAACACAATAAGACATAAAATGCATAACTCACACCAAGTAGGCACACCACTACACAAATATCATCAATAATAATGCCTCAGGCCATCACAAGTTATCAGAAATCATCCCCGACATAGCCACCTTGTCTCACCACGTGCGTAACAATAAAGTAATGCCCACCTTGTCTCGCCGCACGTACATAATAATATTCCTACCTCGTCTCGCCACATGCGCAAACACACATATGTAGCCCGCCTTATCACGCCGCATGTGCAAATATCAATAATAACAATAGCACGGACAACTCACGTGCAGACACCCCGATAATTCTCTCAACAATACCACGTGCGCCAAAGAACATAACAACATAATATAAGGTCTTTCACCACATGTGCCCATATGTCACCACTCTTCCTCAAACAATTTCAATATCACAACCACGCATAGCTCTTGGCTCAACAACACTGAGTACCACAACAACAACAACAATAACACGAGAGTACGACAAGTAAATCAACACAAGAACTTCAAAACACAAAGAAACAAAAGAACGAGCTCACAAAGAAAACACAACGGGAATAATGGTCTCAACAAGAATAACTCAACGAGGGGAGAGATAATGTGCAACAATGATTCTATATAGGTACAACTCGACGATAAAAGAGAGATAGCATGGATCAGTGATTCCAAATAAGGATAAGTCGACACTGAAAGGGGTGACAAAACTTCAATTAAGTACGGAAAGGACGACGATAACTTCAATTTAAGGTTAAGCAATTACAAAGAAGACAATATAACTTCAATTAAGGTTAAGCAATTACAGAAAAAATAACATAACTTCAATTAAGGTTAAGTAATTACGAAAAAGACAACATAATTCAATTAAGGCACATAAGAGTTTAATTGGCAACAAGGGTAGAACATGAATACATCAATTCCAAATAAGACACGTACGGGTGAATTTAGTATATGGAGGATTTAACATGATAAAACAACTTCATATCCAATGAACATAAGAACCTAAGAGCCCTAAACGGTCAAATTTCCACAAATAAGCCCGAGTACGCACTCGTCACCTCCTGTACATGGCCTTCACATGACACAATTAGCACAAATGACTCAAATCCTAAGGGGTAGTTCCCCCACACAAAGTTAGGCAAGATACTTACCTCAAAGAAGCTATACTGATACTCTAAAATGACCTTCTCGTGCGAAATAACTTCCGGACAGCTCAAATCTAGCCAAAATAACTCAACATCGTAAATAAAAATCATAGAAAACGATTCCGGATAATAAAGCTTCGATCTTCAAAGAGAAATAAAAAGTCAAATTATAAAATTCGAACACATATTCGATAACGAGTCCAACCATACAAGAATTACTCAAATCCGACCTCAAATCGCCGTTCCAATCTCCAAAGTTTAGTCTAAGAAGTTTTCACAAATTTTTTCCCAAATTTTCAATTTAAATCACTAATCAAATGATAAAATAACAAACGGATTCATGAAATATAATAAGATTCGGGTAAATAACCCAAAGCCGAGGTCTACAACTCCAAAAATGCTAAAAATATCAAACCCTCGACATTTAAACATTCTGCCCAGCCATTTTCGCATTTGCGGACAAAATTGCGATTCTACGCTCTCGCTTTTGCGAGCCAAATCTCGCATCTGCGGCCTTCACTTGCCAGCCCATATATCTCACCTGCGAGCCAACCTTCACATCTGCGATTCCGCAGGAGCGACCAAAACACCGCAGAAGCGGGAAGTAGAGCTGAGCCACAAACTCGTATCTGCAATCCCTCTTCCGCAGATGCGACCTCGCACCTGCGGTCCCCCATCCGTAGAAGCGACCAATCTCACGCAGAAGCGGTCATGCACCTGCGCTCCAGGTGCGACGCACCAGAACCAGACCCACCTTCATGACCAGAAATAATCTGAAACTCATCCGAGCCACTGGGGACCTCGTCCGAATATACCAACAAGTCCCGTAATATAACACGGATCTACTCGAGGAAACCACATCAAATAACGTCGAAACTACAAATCGCACCTCGAATCGAACTTATAAATTTTCAAATCTTCCAACTTCCAAAACCCGTGTCGAAACATATCAAATCAATCCGAAATAACCTCAAATTTTGCATGCAAGTCAAATGAAATAATGGAGCTAATCCAACTACGGAATCGAAATACGAACCCGATATCAACAAATTCAACTCCCGGTCAAACTTATCAACCTTCCAAATCTTCAACTCTTCTAATTTTTGCCAAATTGCATCAGCTTAACCTATGGACCTCCAAATCTAAATCCGGATACTCGCCTAAGTCCAAAATCACCTTATGAAACTATTTGAATCATTAAATCGTCATTTTGGAGTCATCTACACAAAAGTCAAACTCCGGTCATCTCTTAACGGGACGCTAATTTTCAAGACGACCGATCTGGTCGTTACAAAGGTAGTGCTAAATTACATATGATATGCAGAATAGCAAAAGGGGAAATGATTCTTACAGCAGGTAACATAGTTAGAAAGCCGTAAGAATGCAAGGTCGTAGAGGCTTAGTTGATATAAATCTTTCTGCATAAAGATTATGCCTTGGCTTTTTTGGTTGGAGGAGCCACATACTAATAGAAAATGCCTGTAAAAGTAGACTTCACCCAATAATAAAAATCTATTAAACACGCAACAGCCCAGATTTCTGCATGGTATTTTTTCAAACATTTCATATGCCTCATCAAAAAATCCAGATTTTACATCTCTAGCTCATTGAATGTTCTTATACTCTTAATCTTGATATAATTATTATGATCAATGTGCTTCGTTCATTATTTTGATTTATTAAAAGGTACGACTCAACTGCGAGTTAATGTATTCCTGGTAAATTGAATAATGACAAAGTGCATTTGTGAAATAATAATTAGTTGATAGAATCCGTGTCTTGACCATTGAGATTGATGATACCCCTTTATGGATGCTTGAAAGTTTTCATGTGAAAACCCTGCAGGTGAATTTTGTATCCGTCACATGAAATAAGTTAAGCGGAAGTATAAAGGATTAAATTAGTCGATGAATTAAATTGTCAGTAATTTAATTTATCTGATTGGTATTTGTAATCTTAACACGGGGAGTTAAATAAGTTTTAATGAATGATTTCGAAATTAAACTGAGGGGTGCAATTACAATTTTCTAGTGGAATAAATTGTAATTTATTGTGGTAGGATTAATTCATTTATATTCCGAATTAATACCACAATAGGAAGCCTCGTTATTAAATCTGTGGTCCCTACTGTGCCTGAATATTCTAGAACGAGGAAATTAAATAAGAAAATAGTATCCTTTGTGGGTTAGGAGACTGCTACATATTTTTGGTACGTAGTAGACTCCTACACGTTTTTGGCTACATATTTTGTAGGAGAAATAAGACTCCAAAGGTTTTTGGTCTTATTTTTTCTAACTAAAAAAAAAAAAACAAGAAAAAACGTGAGAAGCAGAAACGTTAAACAAAAAGTGAAAAACGTGAAAGCTTCTGTTTTTGGCTAATAAAAACGGAGAAGGAACTTCTGTTTTTTGGCGAAATCTTGTCAAAAAGGATACTATTTTTCTTGAATAAAAATACTTACCACTCAAGTATCACGTTCGGTAGAAATTCAGGATACACAGTAGAAGACCGTAGACCTGGATAGCGTGAATATTATTGAAGATTTGTGCAGTAACTTCAAGAGGTTAGTGTTTCTATCTCGTTAGTGATTATATTTATCTAGTTTACATGTAAGATTATTCGGTCTTGGGTGATTGCTTCCGTTGCGTATATGCCTATTTTCTATCAATTGGTATCAAGAGCCGTCTTACATCTAACTAGATAATGTAATACGTCATAAAACAAAAATCTTAGAATTAGTATTGTTTTTTGAATACATGTTTGTCATGTTAAAAACAATGATGTTTTGTGAAAAACGAGATTGATTGTGTTGTTTATGAATTCTGGAATCAAGGCTATGTTAGAATCAGAAACAACGTGTTACTTTATGAAACTGAAATCATAGTTTTGGTGTTGTTTTTGAATGACAGTTTGTCTGAATTGATGAATTCATAAATCATGGATATTATTAGAATCGTATAAATAATATGATTGTATCTGATTTTATTCTAAAGTATAAAAACGAAAAAACCGATTTTACCGAATGGTCATAGTTTTAAAGTTCTGAATTTTTTGACGAACTCCGATTGACCTGAAATTTGGTAGGTTCATCGGAAACGGCCCAATGATCAATACTCACTCTTTGCAGTGAACAACGACGTCTTTTGGCCATCCGGGGTCGTTTAGATGGGTTTTTGGGCGTTTTTATATTTTTAGAAAAAATTTTATTAACCGAAATTTTTTATTTTAACAAATAATGGTGTTAGGGTTCATTCTCTATGGTCTCCATTATATATAACAGTAATATAATAAATTTATGTGTTGACATAGGTCTTCCTCCCCATCGGATAGATTTATTGTGGTTAATTACTGTGCTGTAATCCCTTAATTGATAACTTGTCTTGACTCTCCATCTGAGTTACACGTTGGTTCAATGGAACTAGGGATAATTTAATGTGATATCTACCTAATATAAATTATCAGTTTACTCTCCATCTGAGTTGGTTCTGATTTTTATGGGGTAATATATCTGGCATGACTCATATATTTTGCATGAATAGTTAAGTTTCCCTATCGAATCTAACTATTTGGTAAGCATGGCTTTATGTGTGATGTGGTTTGAATTTAATTTTTTGTTCAACATATCTAATGATCTATTTGATGTTTATATCTCCCAAATTAATCATGTCTTCCTTCAACCCACTAACCGTTATTCTGAACCAAAACAAGTTAGAGGGTCCGAATTATGTTGACTGGAAACGAAACTTGGATATATTAGAGTTGAGTTTAGTAGTGATAGAGTTTTGAATTTAAAAGACGTTTTATATGTACCTTCCATTAGAAGGAATTTGCTTTCAGTTTCTAGATTAATGGATGCTGGTTATAATGTCTTTTTTATTAATAACTCTGCTATTATTAAGTATAATAGACTTTTTATTTACACTGCTGCTAGAGTAAATAATTTGTTTATACTTAATATTCCTCCTGAAATCATACAACCAAAAGAGCTAAATAACGTTGACCTGTCACATAAAAGAAAGCGTATTTCTGAATTGAGTCAAACTTATTTATGGCACTTATGTCTAGGTCATATAAATCTAAATAGGATATCAAGGTTGGTTTCTGATGGACCCCTGAGTTCATTGAAAGTGGAGGCACTACCAACATGTGAATCCTGTTTAGAAGGAAAAATGACCAAGAGACCCTTCCCTTCAAAAGGAAATAGAGCCAGTGATAAGTTAGAATTAATCCATTCCGATTTGTGTGGACCTATGAATATACAAGCAAGAGGTGGTTTTGAGTATTTTGTGACTTTCACAGATGATTACTCTAAATACAGATATATTTATTTGTTGCGCCGTAAGTCTGAATGCTTTGAGAAATTCAAAGAATTTAAGACAGAAACGGAGAAACGACATGATAAACATATCAAATCACTGCGATCTGATCGCGGTGGTGAATACCTTTCTGCGGAATTCATTAGATACTTATCAGATTGTGGAATAACGTCTCAATTATCTGCTCCAGGAACACCACAACAAAATGGTGTTGCAGAAAGAAGAAATAGAACCCTTATGGAAATGGTCAGATCAATGTTGAGTTATTCCGATTTGCCCTCATCCTTTTGGGGATATGCTTTAGAAACGGCTAATTACATTCTAAATTTGGTTC